>VTPC01000862.1:0-14638 GCA_011009095.1 Ignelater luminosus
GGCTTAGAAATTTAAGCAATTGGTTTTCGAGCTGCATATGTAAACCTAATTCAGGTCAATTTCAAAATTGAGATCAAATCAACTCTAAATTGAGATTAATTGGCCCCAATTTGAGATGGTAAAGGTATAGCTCGAAAACGTAAAGCCACTTTTAGCTTCTAAGCCCATTCCAAGCAAGTAACCTATTTTCTAGCCACCCTGACTTTCCAAATATAAGCTTTTATTTCTAATTGGCTAGTTGACTTTTCGTGTGTAATCAAGATTTTGTGGCCTGTAAGTTATACTAATTAAACTGATAATTCGAGAGTTGAAGACATGGCAATATGAATACAATTCTACCATTCCAAGCTTTCGCCTACTGTAGACAATTGTTTGTGTGTATAACTGGAGAATTTGCAACATCTCACTGCGAAGCAGTTCATTGATTTTATATCGGCTTGTCAATCGTAAGTGTTTGCTCTACACAAAGCAATTAAAGTGTGATTTTAAGAAATGCAACTTATTCGGAAACAAGGCATCCAATGAGAAAAATACAAAAGTAACTTTTTTTGCTAAATTAATGTAAACTCTTTGATAACATGCTCTGTGGGAGAAATTAAGTAATACGAAAGATCCTGTTCTGATAAATTTGTAGAAATATTGCATCTCAGTTGTAATGAAAAACTTGTATAGTATACATGTATTGTTTTCTTAGAAATTTAAATGATGCCAAAGAAGAATAAAGAAAGTGTTTTGTTTAGTTTATTCACTCAAGAAATATGAGTTTTGTGACTTTTACACCGTCAGGTCACGCAATTTAAAATTTAATTTTCATCGTCTCTTTCCTTTTTTTTTTCTTTTTTTATTGTTTTGATTAAAGTGCTTTCCCAACGTAAGTAACACGGTTGCAGTAATTTTTTGTTTAAGATATGAAACCAACCTAATTTGAACAATCATTTTAGTTAAATTAAACTTGGCATCTTTATTTATGACAGCTGTTCGTTTCAATTGCTCTTTACACGGAAGCATGCTACGGTTTAAACTAGATCATCTCAGTTTCATATTAAAAGACTTTACTCTTACATAATTGATTTATAAATGATTTAAACATAATTAGAGGTTTCAGTTTTTATAAAAGTTTTTTTCTGTTTCTTAATGTAAAAAACGAATCACACATTTATCAAGATTATGGTTTTTAAGTTCTTGTTTTTTCAGTGCTTTCATTTTTTTATAGTCACCAAATCCCTAAAAGAAGAAAAAAATAGAACAGCTATGAGAATAGTAATTTCCAAGAAATCTCAGCCGTAGTTACATAATTAACAGCTCTTATTCGCAATCATGTCCGAGTTTTTGTTGTATCCAATTTTTTTATAACTTTTTTTTCGTTACTTTTATAATAGCTTTCCTATAGTAGTAGTTGTAGCAACAGGTAGTTTTCAGATCTGATAGCCTCGGGTTATATCTTGAGAGTTTAATGTTGACTTTTTTCCAAGACAGGTTTGGTGCACACGTGTGGACTCTCTGCGAGGGCGGTTGCGGGTAGGGGGATGTTGCGGTGTTATGCCTGTGGTGATCATTTCTCTAGACTCATCGAACCGGTCCTGGCCTTGGCCACTGTATTACTCGACTTGTCCGGACTTGCTTATGCTTTGTTTTGTAAACTGATTTCTAAAAAGATATTACCTGATAGGTACCTGGGCCTAACTTTTTTAATCATTTTTTTGTTGGGTTTTATTGTTAAGTAGATTAAAAAATGATATATGGAGATTTAAATCCTTGTAATATTCTCATTCGTATATTCTTAATCACAAAGTTACTTTACAGCTTTCCTTTTTTTATTTAAGAACGCTATAACACAGCCTACTTATTGCTGCAGGATATATTTGTCATTATAATGCTAATTCTCCGATTAGATTGTCAATACTGCATAAAATTTGTTATTCTAATCTCGATCGAAGATAGAATAATAATCCTAATTTAGTTTAGCTAGAGATTCTACAATTTTATGTAACTAAATTTGGGTGTAAGTAGTTAGCTGTTCTGCATCTTATCAAAAGATTATCCTTGTCTGCTACAGCACCAAAATTCGGATTTATTGGGGATGTCGTCTAAAATTAAACAAATTAGACCCTTGGGTCGGTTGTGTAATTTAATTTTAAATTGAAATTTAGTTCGGATCTATGTAGTTGATTTCCTACAAATAATTATCGCTGATCATTATGACTCAAATCCGTTTCAGCGCTAAGTTGATTTTAATTGGAGAAAATTAACGTCATGAACTAGTCTACTTTAATTCATATCTTTCAGCAAAGATAAACGGTTTGAAAAACATACGGCTATGTGGGAGATTTATCTTAAAATAGCTAAACATTTTGTAAACTAATTTCTCATCAAAAGAGATTCTAGGAGAGAGTATAAATATTTGTTTGAATTACTATATTAACCTGAATAGTGACTTTTTTCTTATTGTTCTCAATTAGAACAGATATATTAACCCGAGAGTCCTAAGTCTGTCAGAGAAGACGATTGGATTGCTCTTTTAAAGTCCATCGTTGTTTGCACGAATCAAGGCGCGAATCTACCTTTTTAATTATTAGCAGTACTGCTTATAATAATGTACACTGTACCTTCTGTTATGTAATTGCAATGAAACACGAGGAGATCAAATTTCTTTATTTTAACGCAGAGCAATGTAGAGATGGATCTTAAACTAATATTCGTATACTTCTAGTTCTTTTGTTCTACGGTTTCAGTTTCTTCACCGTTTCTACCCTTACTGACTACGTACACCCTTTACATAACCTTTATAACATGTCTACGTGATGCAGCCCGTATATTCTTAGAAGGTTGGTGCATTTTGGAAGTTACTAGAAGGATCATTATTTTGCAACGACAGTTTCCTAAAGAATTCCTAGAAAAGTTATTGTTAACATAAACTAAAAGATGTTTGTTATGTATTGTTGTCCTTCCTAGAAGGATTACTACTCGGAAATGTTCTAGAAAAATTTTATGAAGAGGTGACACATTTATAACACTTATAAACAAACTATACACAAGAGAAGTAGTAAAACATTGAACTCACTGCCTCTTCACTATCTGTACGTTTTCAACCTCAAATTGGAATTAATCAATGAAATTGAAATAAATAACTTCAAATTGTGATTAATTAACTTGATTTCAGATTGTTTAGTCTCAATTTGATTGGTCTCAAAATGAAGTTGATTAATTCAATTAAAATTGATTGGTCCCAATTTGAGTTTGAAAAGGTATATACGTATCAAAATGTCAGAGAATCTTTTATCAGGTTTAAATAGATATAAATAATATTCGATAAATTGGCAGAAATAATGGTTTCGCCTTAGTCAAGGATTATCCAAATTATGATGAAGTCCTTCAAAGTGGTAACTATACTACTAGGTTCATTAGAATTGTACTTATCCTTATCGCTAAAAGTATATTTTGACATTTTATCCCAGCATCTATATTCAACAGCCTAATTCAAAGCAGCCTTATGGAGGTTTCAAGTGTCGACTTTCTAAGTATTTTGTCTTTTAATATTTCCAAGCTCAACGTTTAATGTGAAAAAATGAAATAAAGATTGACAACTGGTAAGGTAAACCACGTAGTCGTGCTGTCGATCCAAAAACAAATTGGTGTTTCTGCAGAAATTAGCAAGACGTTACGTCAGCATAAAGCTAAAAAAGAGCTAACAAGCTTTGTGTCTATCGCTAATTGCCTGTAGTTGTCAAACCAGTGAAAACCATACAAATTGCAAATCTTGCAGTAAGTAAAATTCTTCGTTTTTATGAATCTAGATCTATGTAGTTTGTGGAGCCTAAATTTGATCTGTTTTTGTATAAGCATATACTTTAAACACCAAAGCCAGTTGTATGACTATTAGTTGGAATTAATGTGTCTTTGCTCACCAAAACCGACTATTTGTTGACAGGGTCAGAGCTACTCCTTTATGGGCTTGAAACATATTTTTTGGGGCGCTGCACCGGTTTCAAGATGCACACATATTATTAAAATAGTAGAAGTTCCATCTGCTCAACAGGTTTAGGGTTTCTCTTGACTATAACTACAAATTACGCTTGTCTCTAGGTCGACAATGGTATGGAGTGAAAAGAACTGAAAGACAATACATTAATGAGGACGGAATGATTAATCCATATATACATACAGCACACAACCAGTCAAAGTCATAGATGCAGCATACCAAGGTACTAAATTGAGTGGAGCAAAATAAACACGCGCAAACAGGAAAAATCGGAATGAAGCCAAGAGTTGCACTTAATAAATATTTTCCGGTCACATTTTTTTATATTTTAGTGTCTACTTGACCTTGGCAACATACTCTTGGTCGTATGAAGTTGATACGATATCAACTGTGCTATTAAAAAGAGGTCAGCTTTGAACTAGGTGCAATTTTGGTCTTTTCTTTTTTATCATATATTTCTCGCCACATCATTTTCAACCAACTATTATTCCTACAAAGATATTTAAATACTATTAAAACTTTTCAATTTTGGCATTTGGATTTTTGCAAGACAGTTTGTATTGACATGACATCAAGAAAATTGCACAGCTATCATTTCGTACATGTTTAATCCGTGAACCCCACGTTACAAAATAATTATTTAGGTCCAAGTTTCAAGTTAACAAGCTAACGTAAACGTAGGGTATGTGAAATAACGACTTGGTACAGAAACTTGTGAATATAAGCAGAATTCCATTCGAGTTAAATACATCCCTAGCATTATAGGGTATAAATTATTTAAGTCTTAAATCTTTATTTATTGTTGTCTATATAATAAGATTATTCGACTAATTGTATTACCTTTCCACTTCGCTGTAAGTTACATTAATTGACCATCAGTTATAAAATTCTGCTTCACGCCACTATTAATACTAATTCACAGAAAGATATTCAAATAATTTAGTTTATTATTGCCTTATCCTATTGTATTGTATTCGAAGTTACGTTTTTAAAAGATCTACGTGTGGTTTATAACAATCAAAGCCTTTAAATTAGCAAGAACACAGGAAACATTAAAATTGCAATATACTTTGAAAGAAGCGGAGTAAAAAGAACCCTCCAGGAAGTTCATCCACTTAAGTGACTAAAATACCATAATTTAGAGACGCCATGTCTAAAATTCAAGGATACTTTAGTTTTAACCAAAGACCATATGCTCACTTTTTCTGAAAATGCTATTTGTGTGCAATTTTGTTGATCTTTTAAAATAGATCCGCGCACAGTACATTCTATACATTTTATAACAGTTTACAGTCTATAATTTGCATTTAAAAATGTTTATAAAAATATTTTAGCTAAATGTATTGCTGTAATCACTGAAAATGAAACGCTCGTAAGGTGAGGTATCTTATATCAATGGAATCCATCTGAGAATGTCTCTATTCTCCTTCTGTTTATAATTAAAAATTCTGCTGAAAGAAACTTTTTGAATAAATGTTACGCCCGAATCTGCATTCAAAGAGTAAACAGAAACTTTTTTAGCTTAGTCTTGATAAATGCTTTTGTTCGTTTTGGAATCACTTGCAGACCAAGCGAGTTGTATTGCTAAGACGTCATCCAGTTACGCGCGATGTTTTGCCTCAAGAACTTTGTTTGCATTTCTGATAATTTCTGAAGATCACTTTTAACAAAGAATTATACTAATTTCAGAATCGTTATTGAATACCTCTATAGCATCTAGCCCAATAACTCTAATCTCTCGTCTATTATAGCTACGTACGTGCTACATGCACTACAAGTTTTAGTCAAAAACAAACAATTGGCCAAACAGAAGAAATTGCTTCTTACCACTGAAAGAATGTTGTAATGTAAATCATAAACAAATTCTATATCAGTAAACCATCTTCAGCTAGGGAAAAATCATGGGTTTGAAATATTAAACTGCTATAGCTTTAAGATTATTAATCTGCACAACGTTGAATGAACGCTTAATTTGCATGCAAAAAAAGCAAAGTGAATAAGCAATTCCATCGATCTCTAAGTGTGCATGGTGGTGCTTCTAAATACGCAATGGGACAATGGGCACATTTATTTCAAATTGTTGGTATCCATTATTAGGTCGCAATTCCACCAACGTTTACGAAAATCTACACCTTTGGAAGCTCAGATTAGACCAAACTTCAAATAGAAATAATCAATTCCAAATTGAACTAATCAACTTCAAGTTGAGACCAATCAACTTCAAATTGATACTAATCAACTAGACATTGAGCTTAGATTAACGCCAGGTCTATTGGTTCAATTAAAATTGATTGATCCCAATTTGATCTTGAAAACGTATAGTAAATCCAAGACAATAAGAGATATCTGCTTTCAAAGGCAAAATTCTCTTTATCTTAAAGGTAGGTATCACTGTTTCGCATTTCCTACTACGATACATTTACCATAATAAACGCTGCAACATTGATATTAAAATTTTTTACAATTTTGAACAATTTTGGTCTTAAATCTCATTACGGACTGATTTAATCGTTCTTGTTTGTTTCATAGGAACAAATCCTACAATGCCATAATCTGTAGTTTCCAAGCCAATTCTTCATTCAGAAAGCAACCGTGACCATGAACATCAATATTTAACCATTTTGGAATCTGGTGCTATTTGTAGTTACTGTAATTTCATAACATTCTCTGCCTTCTCTCAGTCAAACTATTTTGATAAAAATGAAGTTCACAACTCCCCTTTTCTTCCTTTACTGTATTTGTATCTCGTCTGGAGCTAAAAGCAGAGCATTTTCCTTTTTATTATTTCGACTAGAATTAATACTGTGAATTTTGGAGCAAGCAACATTTTTTCTTTGAGCTTCAATTGCTGTTCTTTTTATTGGAATGCCAAAACTTTGTTTCCTACTGTTTTGTAAGATATGTGATGCAGATTTGGGGAAAGGCCAGATTATTCTTTGCAATTAAAGTAATCTTTTGTTTTTGTCTCTATTGTTTTAATGGAGTCTTTGGTAGCTTGTAGGCAAATTCAACTAATGATTTCTGCAATGAAAACTTATACTTTTCAAAGATCTCATAGAGTCGTACAATTTTTTCGGTTGGCACTCGTTCATTCTCTTACAGCAGTGTTCAAGGTAACTACAGAACATTTCTTCAATGCGATGTTTAGCATGCTGCTGGTGAAGCTTAACATATTCCTTTGATTGAATTTCTATTGTGATCGAACTGCAAGAAAGTATAATTTTTAAGTCTCGCTGGAGGTATTGATGACGGAAAAAGATGGGAGTCTTCTAGAGGCGTAACTCTGTGTTTTATCAATGTAAAATATAAGTAACACCTAACACGGCAGTAATCTTTGAAAAAATAATAACAAAAGGTATTGTACTCATTATCACTGAGAATTGATGATTCTCACAAATTGCTAGTGAAATGTAAAAGCTACAAAATCAACGTCCATTATCTTGTGAATTTTTTACAACCAGATAATTTTTTCTAATGTAACCGCTTTTAGAGTTTTCTTTTGTAAACTCCTACGTCTGTAATTAAAATTTGTGTTGAGAGTATGTTTTAATGGCAGAAACCAATAACTTGTTCAAACCGAGTTATACCAAACGATTTCTTTAGCCATAACAAATTTTACATCAGTTTTTATTATTTGTTCTCATTTATCTATTCCATATTAGGTCAGAATCGTGTATTCAAAATAGTAACGAAAGAAGAAGCTAAGATAATGTTCGTACATTTATCTATCCGAAAATGTCACGAAAATAACATAAAACGTTTTATCTCCTACTTTTATATGTAGCCTAGTTTTGACCTCCGTGAACTTAATGTTTGCGTGCCAAAACGTGCACACTAAATTTTAGAGTAAATCCCATTTTAATGTTGCACTATTTTAAGAGCTCTTTGTTGTAACTAGCAAAGGTCTAAAATTAAATTATCTAAAACAATCTTAGCAGCTAAATTGCATTCTAAATACCCATCCGGTCGATTTAAAATCTCTTAAAAGCGCTCGCTTTTCTACAGAAAAGAAAAAAGAGATAAATAAGTATCTAAAACCGTAATTTGCCACTATTCACAGTTTGATGTAACTGATTAACTACTTTTCTGTACAGGTTCTGAAGCAGGTAAAGTTTAAAACAGTTTTTTCTTCTTTTATCGCTTATAAAAATCTTTTCGGTACCTACGTATAAAAAAAACTTGTTCTATTAGAAAAAGTATGCGGGTTATATTTTATCCTATTCTCGATTAAAAATTAACTTTTAGTTTGCTACCTGTATTGAAAAGTGCAGGTAGTCTTACCTTTGTAGCTGCAGGTACATAAGGATTATTATGCAGGTGGATGATGCACCTTTTTTCAGGTTCTTTGTGTACTTGTAAATTTCGTACCGTTACGATTCTGAACAGGTGGTACAAGGAATATATTTACATCACAAAGGAAGCAAGTTTATGTTGAATATTATTTCGTGGTTCCAGTTTTGTAACCAGAAAATTATGATGGTACAATAAAACTAACATATAAGAGAAGATCAGCGTTGTAAAATGTGTGATAAAACTAACCTTTTCAATTTTCTGTTGTTTAATCAGGTAATATCTAAAGCATTTAATAGTTATCCGTGGTCATTAAGTTCTAATTTAATTCAACACAGTATCTGCCTAGTGGGAAACTGAAAATAAATGGGAGGTTTATAGTCACCACTGAAATTGTTATAATTAGTTTTTTGATAATTTGCAAAACGAGCATAGAGTATAAAGAATAAAAAAATTCAGTCCGTGATCTCTCAATTTCTCTAATGACAGTAGCGGTAGGCAACATTTTATTACAGGAGGGTAACACAATAAAATTAAAGCCGCGTGTCAGATTTCTTAGATAATTTACTCCTAAACTGCAAGAGAAGAACTATTACGTTCCTTAGACGCCACAAGAACTGCACGGTAGTGAACAACAAATGTCATGATTTTCGGATATTCAATTGGCCAAACCTTGAAGTCTATGCATTATGTTTTCATATGTTCTACATCATCTACTACGTTCTTTGTTGCTTCATGATAATTGAACTACTTTCCTTATTCCTGTACATCAGGATCAGGTAAACGTAGAACGTTTAGTCCTTTCAATGATGTGTAAGCATTGTTTACGCCTTAAAACTCAAACATCAAACGTCTTTGATTTCGGTGAAGACAATTCGTCAGTATTTGTTCGAGTGCGAGTAAAAAACTAACATTAGTGTATACAAACTTTGAAGCTCAAGTCTTGGAACCTGAGCAATGCATTCACTCGCCCAAATAACTTGTGTAATTGTTGAAATGCTTTAATTAACTAATTAATTTAATTAATAAGTTTTTGAATTTATAGTTTAGAATGAAACATTTTTAATTCAAGAAAAATATATTTATGCTAACTGGAATTCTAAGAAGGGTGAGGTGGGGATCAAAAGGAAGATGGGGATCTTCATGATAATTGTGATTTGCTTTGTAAATATATAGCCGAAAGTAATGGTCTTGTAGGTTCATCCCTGAAGAGTTATCATAGTATAAGTCATTAAACAGTTTACTAATCGGGATATCTAGCTTATCCATCTTAACATTTGATCAGTAAATAAACCTTGACAATTCATCTACATGGGACTAAATTTGTAAATTTTGGCGATCTCTGCATTAAGGTTTTACTGTTTGATCAGAATCATGAGCATCTGAACGTTTCTAAAATGTACTCCTTCTATACTTTCGCAAAAACCAATTTTAATTTTTTGAGCACATCTTATTCTACATATCTAGAGGATAGTATTAAAAAAACTGCTCGGTTTAGTTCGTAAAATCATAACTTTGAGAATAAACAACTTTAAAGCTTTACACGCCATTTAATTATAACATGACACTGTATGAATAATAGTACGTAGAATAGCAAGGTGATAACCTGCAGAGCTGTTGATGGCTTAAAATGTTGCCAAAAGTTGCTAAAAACATCATCTATTGAAATCTAAAAATCGGTTATTTAACCGTGATGGTGTTTTTTGGCTCCACAGCGACTTAAGGTACCTTTTTTATAGATCGCATCACATATAGTTTATTACTCCTAATTCTGTAAGGCTTGATCTGAGAAATGATTTGGAGACCCAAAGGAGAGAAGCGCCTCTGCTTATCCACAAGAGGGGACGCCCATGATTAGAACTGTATTTGTGAAAGACTAAACTTTTCCATAATTATCTATACTTTTTCAGTTTCAAATTGAGACCAATCAATTATCAATTTCAAATTGCAAACAATCAGTTTGAAATTAGGAACAATCAATTTCAGATTAAGACCAGTCAGTTTCAAGTTGATATGAATCAATTTCAAATTGAAATTGATCAATTTCAAGTTGAAACTAATCTGAATTCACTTTATAGTTGACTAGTCTCAATTTGAAATTGATTGGTCTCGATTGATTCGAGATGTAGTTCTACTCCAATAAGAAAACAATTTAGTCAAAATTTTCTAGACACTAAAAAGTTCTTTAGTTTCTCTAGTCGAAGCCGTAGACATAATAGTTTTTGGGGAAGAAAAGAGGGGGGGGGGTTAAAAATGTGTAAAACATGCAAATGGAAGAAACTGATTTAAGGAAGGGTTTAAACTCCCTTGCCTTGCTTGAACAAGATTTACGAGAAGGTTCAGTTTTCAAGCATACACATTATGATTGTAGGAATTGTCTGTAGCGCAACGTCAATACAAGTAGTCATTACCGGAGTCGGTGGCAATATTTTCAAAATTTTTGTCGCCAGCTTTTGTTCAGACGTCTCCATACCCAATTCTGAACCGGTAAGTTACAAGGTTTTGTTTTCATTCAAAGCTATTCGTATCTTCATAGGCATTGCTCTTGCGTTATATCGAACAATACTCTTGGATGTAGATGCCTTGCTGGTTATGATTCGGTTTTAAAAACATACGTGAAACAAACATGTCTCAAATTAAATCTTTTATATTTAAAGTTTCTTTCTATATACATTAAAGAAAATCTAAATTATAGAAATCGGTTTCGGATACTTACGTGGCTCAGGAATCTACACAACAAAAGAATTCGAATGCTACATTTAGAGAACTATCGTTCAAGACGATAAATGACAAGGACTCTGATAGTTATGTCCCTGGTGTAAATGTGTAAATATCAGATAGAAATCTTTAAAGATTACTCAATAAATGGAATTTTGAGAATGTGTATAAGGTTTAAAGAGAGAGAGAGAGTACACAGGTGTGATGGAAGGTCAGTCAATACTGAGTTCAAGATTTACCACAGTATACAAATAAACCAAGGCTCCTGGCAACAACCATATCACCTTGAAAGTACCGGTTCTCATCCAATCACCAAACTTAGCAACAATGGGCGTGGTCAGTACTTCGATGGGAGACTAAGGCCGTTGCTAGATTGATTTAATTTTAAAACTTTAGGAATCTTAATGAAACGTATTCCTCTGTACAAGCTCAATTTTTAAAACTTTCACATTTTCAGACTGAACTCTAGATTTGAAAGATTTTGAAACATGACTGACATCTATACTCTAAATGGTAACCAAAACATGTAAGTATTTCAACCTAGGGCAATAAATAATCAAGATTCGCCTGCTTGAAATGGCAACTGAAACTTTCGTTAATGTTCCTCTTTTGCAAATTTTGTAATTTTACAAGCGTTTACTTATTTGGACATCCGTTTATTGACAGTTGTTAAAAATTCCTCCAAACTCGAAAATGCCTTTTCAAGAAGAATTTATCTGTCAGATTAAAAATTCTAACATTTCTCAAAATTGGAAGTCTTGAAAATTCTGATAACCCTTTTGGGTTATTGTATTTCAGTTACCTTATTTATTGCCAATTTTGAAGTTCCTTCGATTACCAATTCATTAATTAGTGTAATCTACAATAAACTAAGAATATAAAGACATTTTAGTCACCATTCTGAACAGTCAGACCTCAATTCTTTATTGGTCGCATTTTTTGAGTACGACTATTTAATTATTGGTCCATATTCAGGTTCACATTTATTTAGAAAAGATTTCCAAAGTTCTCAATTTTTAAAAACATTTGTAAAGGTTTATAATTTCAAAAAGGGTCGCAGACCGATTATTGAAGATAACTGAGAGACCTAGTAAACTAATACTTAGAAATATTCAGTTTTGATCTACAATCTGTATTTATGTTAAGGGATCGACCAAGACGAATTGACTTTGATAGGAGAAGAATTAATGAACTACCTACTTAAATAAACTTGGAAATCTTGCCCTTATTGAACGTTATTGAAGTACTGTGAGTTTGCCAAAATAACTGTTGATAAAGCCTTGAAAACCGATGAAATAAATAATATGAAAGAAGTCACCGTGAAGCTGAAGAGAAAGGATTATTTCATTGCCAAGATAAATGAAAAAACTGCTTGATTCCAACTTTCTATCTAAATAAATACTGAATGCATTCAACCACTAATGACAATTTAGAATATTTTTGTATGTTATTCTACATGTTTTGTACTTTATTTTCTTTGGCTATATAAAAAAGCTTTTTACAAAATGCTATTAATCAAGATTTAAGTTATTCAAAAGGATCGTCAATTATACTTAATTCGTTCTATAAGGAGTATTCCTTTTCTGCTAATTAGAATAGAAAGTTTGAGAAGGCGTTTATTCAAGGAAAATGCTCAAAACAGATAATCGTATTTGTATCGCTTTAAATTTCTTCTTACAAAATAAAAAAGAGATTCCTTCTGGGGTGAAATGAAAGACACCTCGACAAAATTAATTATTTTTTTGTTACTTGTTTATGTTTCAGACGGCACGTTTAAATCTTGACGTGTCTTGCTTATGAAGGGTTTAATTAGAAATGTCCGTCTGTGTTGTTTATGTCACTTGCATTTTTAATAAACTTCTTTCTTTTATAATAAAGGAGATAGAGTAAGTGTTTGTTATTTTTTTTTCATTTTCGAAATAAAAGATTTTTAAAATAAATTGCGAACTTGTTTGTTATGTTCCTCGTAAAAAATAAATACATAAATAACAGGGTATTCAGAGTTTTGCCAAAGTTTTCCCTAATTACTGCTTTTTCTTACATTTCTTCAGTTTTTAATTTTTATTATTAATGTTTACTTTTTGTCATTTCTAAATTGTTCCGATTTAAAATTAACAAATAGTACTATTCTTGTACATATACAGTGTTTTGAAAATAAGTTCAAATATTGGACAAATAAATTCCTTACTAAGAATCAAGCCTACTTTCGTTACGTATATAATATTGCCTTCCTAAAGTGCTCCAACGGAATTTTGCAACAGAACATCTGTGGACAGCAAGCTCCCTGCTTCGTGCAAACAACACTAATCAAAAACACCCCTTGATTAGTTCTGGTACCGCAAATGCTCTAGAGACTCAAACTCCAAGATAAGCTTCCAACTGGTTGAATAGGAGATACCTAATTTAATTTAATTTATAAAGTTCACAGATACATAGGATTTTGTGACCTTTCTGGTTGACCGGTTTTGAAGTACTACACTATAAACTATAAACAGTATCAAGCTAGTTATCAATAACCATGAAAGTTCTAACAAACAATTGGAAACTGTAGCAACCATTGATTGTCTTGTGATTCTATCCGAAAAGGATTTCATTTGCCCTTATTTTATCTATAATCTCCATATAATCTGTTGTAAAGTGTACTAAAGCGTTGAATAAAATTTCCCACGGATTTCACGATTAAGCTATAGCTTAGTTTGCACAGGTTGTATAAGCGTTAATGAACCATCCCACAATTGGGCACTTTCAGTAGAGTTCTTGAGGTAAATACTAACTAATTACTTCGCATTTTCTGTTAAACGATCTCATCATAATAATGCTGTTGATTGCAAAATAAAGATTACCGTAACAACAAGACCAAAATGGAAAACGTAATGGCAAACAATTATCATAACTTTTATCTCAAGCCAAAATAAGAAGCTGCACCTCATTCAGGTTTTTCCCGGGTTTTTCCTTCCCTCTTGTCGATACTCATCTAACATAAATTCAATTTACGTATGAGTTCAGTTTTATAGTTACTTACACATCTGCAATCGTGTGATATGCTCTTGAGTGGACAGAATCCAAAAGTGGAAGTGCAGTTCGAATGATTGGGTTCGTTACAATTAGCTTCAAATTTAACGTTAGACCCACAACTGTTATACAGTGTATTAATGTAAACCCCAACAGACGAAATAGAAAACAATGGTTTCAGCGACAGTAAGTATAGCAGAATATCAGTACAACAACCTCTCAATCTTACTACAACTACTGGCCTAGCCAGCATTGACTCCAACATCCGCTACATCTAGGATTTGCGTTTTTTTAGCATAGCTTCCACGTGCCGCCAAAAAGATATGCAGGTTAAACGTGTGCATATTTTACAAGCCAAGTCGCACTTAAAATTTCTTATTTTCTCGATATTTCGAGAACTACGTAAGTGCTATATACTGAGATGAGATTTTCCACATAGCTTCTATTATAAAGTGTCTACTGTTCTATATAGGGTGGATATTAGGGGTGAAACACACAGGTACTTACAAAAAGAATTATGTTACGTCACTGAAAACATTTATATGAAATTCTTTTGCTTATTTTCTATATTAGAATACGCCTTTAAAATATGTTCACTGATTTTCACACTCTGTATGTGCCTAGGGCATACTGCCCTTT
>VTPC01000862.1:19638-50291 GCA_011009095.1 Ignelater luminosus
AGACCAGATTCAGTTTGATTGCTACAGATTATTGGAGCAGTATTTATACTAGAAATGTATGCTTAGTCAGCAAAATAAATGTTGGATAGATAATTATATTGCATTTATTGTCATTCGATCCATTGAGCTAGCATGATGAAATGACAACCTATAACCACAGGAGTACAACTGAATAAAGCACAATTCTTTGTCTCATTTTAGAATTTCTCATGAATGGAACTAGAATGCAGTTTACATCTTTCTTTACCGGTTTTTGCAACCCTCATGTCTGTGCACCCTGAGGCAGTTACTTCACTGGCTCTATCATACCTACCGAGCCTATTGGAAAAAAGTCCTTGACAGTTATTGTTAATGTTGTGCGCTATCTAGATAAGTTATCTAGATAAAAATAATGTCATCTTTTATTTTTATCTGGATAATAGAACTCCTTGTTATCTTTTAGGTATCTTATCTAAGATGAAATTTAATTGGTTTATCCGTTATCTTATTAGCTAGATAACAAAGAATTACTCTAAGATAACTTTACTATTGTGTTGGTGTAGGACTTTAAGAAGACCTTCGTGTCTGGTTAGTTATGTCGTGTTGTTGTAGCATTCTGAGGGAAGACCTTTGTGTCTGGCTAGGAGTCCAACTAGGACCCGTCTCTTGAAAGAGTTAGTAGCCTACTACATTTTATCTTTATCTAGTACTTTATCTAGATGATAATATTTTTTGTGTATTATCCATTATCTTTATTAGATAACTTTGAGATGTATTATTTTCTATCTTGTGACTTTTTATCTTTATCTAGATGATTTACATATTACTATGTACAAAACTGGTGGTTGTTCTAAATACCTAAAAACGTGCTCTATTCGACCTACAACGTTATGAAAGGGTGCTCAAGAAATGTCTGAAATAAAAATCCTGTAGGTTTGGCAAAATGTGGTCCAATAAACAAACATAATAAAGGGCAGCCTTAAGTATAAAACTGACAATGAGTGAAACTACTCATTTTGAACGATTTGTATTAAATAACGGTGTAATTAAAAAAAGTGTCATAGACGCTGTTGGTTTTAAGTGTTTTATTCAAAAAATTGGTTATTGATATATTACTATGTTACTACTTAAAATAACACTTGCGAATGAATCTATTTTAAACGTGAAACATCTGTATGGAAAGTAGAAGTTTATCGACTAGTTTTTCGCTGGCCCCTAAACATAACCTACGCCCGCCACAGGTGTTTTTAAATTGATCTAATCATAATAATTAAATTATAATAAATGATTACTGGTACTCCTTTTGAGATTTCTTTATTTGCTAAAAGTTGAGAAACGTTTTAAAACAGTATTTACCAAAATTGTTGAAATTAATTTTATAAAGACTAACAATATAAAATCTAGAATTTAGATAATAGCCAAAATAGCAATTTAGTGGTATTTACGTGGAACATAAAATTATATCTACTTTCACTTCTGACTCATGAAATTTATTTACAGTTAATTTTTGTGGTTCTCTTTATGTAAAAAGACGTTGTAGGTTGTCAAACTATATATAAATTTTATACATCATAAACAGAAACTGTTTTTGGTCTAAAGTTAAATGATTTAATTTGAGTTCTCTTTTTGAAAATGCCATGAACTGACGTAAACTGTTACATTAATCAAATGAAATTTAAGTTCAAGCGGCGTTTATCTTTGGTTGCTTCAAGTGCTTACTGAACTTTATTTATTTTTCCATTTTCCCAATTTTATTTTGTTGTAAAAATTTATTTAAAAATTGAATATCACAATATTTTGAACAAAGTGGTATTTTAAAATTCCCAAATAAAAGAGCGATACAAAGAATGACCCAGTTTTATTATTAAACAGGTAAAAATCGTCGGTGTTTGGGGTAGTGTTGGTGTTGTATTTCCAAATCCTACAACATGAAATCGGTTTAGGGTTTTATGGCGTACCGCCAATACGCCCACAACTCAGGCGTCGTGCTGTCTGCCTGGTCTTTCTTGTTTGTTGACCAACACCTACTACCCTTCACTCTAAATAAGTCATTATAATATAACATACGTTTAGTTAAAACCTAAATTATCTCTTTGATGTGGAATAATAACAGTAATATTCCTACTTTTATTTTTGTAAAATTATAATTTGGATTGAGTTTCTTAGGAAATTTTTTTAATGTGAAATAATTAACTAATTAAAGAAAATAATACCGTATTAACACGCACATGAAAATACGAGTTGAAATTTGAAGCTAATTGGCAACCTTTCTATAGTTTAAAGCTTTAGTCGTAACACAGCTCAGCGTGTAGTAACATGTATCAAATTAATAATTTTATAGCTGTATAGTCAGTTTAGTATAAGTAATAACTTTATGTTAGTAATTATAATATTTGTCTAATAAGAAAAATGTTAGCTGAAAATTAATTGCAAATAATCAAATTAATATTAAATAATAATAAAAACAATTTATCACAAAGAAACTTAAACATATATTTTCATAGGATATAAGCAACTGGAATTCTAAAAATAAGTTAACAAATAAGAAGTAACCAATTTGATCAACTTTCTGAGAAAAGTTACAAAGATAACCCTATAAAACAGCAAAAGACGGTGACTGAAAGAAGATTTGGAAGAATATAATCTTCAAAAACACAAAAAGAAGAAGAAGAAGAAGAAGAAGAAGAAAGTAAACCGGATCAAAGTTCAAGCTATACATATTGTTAAATGAAATTCAAGGCATTAGTTTACACAGACTCGAAAATAATAGTTTGAGGAAAAACCTTTTTCCTGTTTTCCGTCTTGTATCGAACGGGTTTAGGTTCTTTAGGGCCTGAAACTAATATTGATGTATTGAAGTATTCACTCTAAAGTGATAAAATAATTTTACCCATGAAAGGACGGATAAATTATTTAATAACTGATAACTATTTTAAACGTTTACGTGTAGGCATTAGAACTTTATTTTTAGTAAAATTAATTTTCTATTTCCGTAGCCATCCCTTCTGATGTTGTTTACTTTTTGTTCAAAAAAACTGATATGAAATATTTTTCACTAATGAGGTTAATTAACCAAGCTTGTAGAAGGATGCTTACGCCAAAAGATAAAAATAAAGCCTACAAAAGTTTAAAAATAACTTATTTCACCCTTTTGTATAATACTGTAATGAAAGAGTCCAAACTCCAAAGCGTTCCGTTCTAATAAATTTTATGATAAATAAAAATGTCCTTAAATTCAAACTGCAGAAAGTGTAGATTTAGTATCAATTAGGTAATTAAAATATTTACTAAGTGAATTAAAAATATTATTGTTTGAAGGTTAGACTATTTTATTTATTAGTGTATCACAGGTAATATCGTTAGCGACTGGTGTTGCTATATCCCAAGAGAGTAACAAGAATAACATAAAACTTGATTTACAACATTTATATACATCTGAAGTCGAAAGTGTTTTACAGTAATTTTTTTTATCAATCAAATCAAATCAATCAAAATAATAGATTATTATACTATTAGGACGTATAGAACTGACGACGACAGCATTACGATGTAGGTACTTACATAATGATCTTTAGTCTTCAAAGATAGTCTTATAGTTTATATATATCAAAGTCTTAGGTAAGATGTTATTTTTGATATTCCTGGTCATAATGAGATATGAGAATTAGTCGAACAATTATTTTAATAAAAATACTAAAGAAAAATCAATAGCATTAGAAAAAAAGAAAACCTAAGGTAGTATAAAAAAATTTGATACGTATGAACTGGAGCTGAAACATTTCATTAAATTGTAACAACAATCAATTGAACGATGTACTTACAACAAAAATAATCCAAAACCCGTAAAATGGCGTAGCAAATAGCTTTTAGTAAGAACAAATCATAAAAGCCCTGAAACAAACACACCATACTTTTTTTCCAGTTCTTTATTTTTCGAAAATACTTCTTCTAGCTACCTCAAAACAATTACTTACAAGTTATGGTAAACAATGAGTTCTATTAACAAAAAAGAATATCTACCAACATTTCTCAAGGGTTTAGAATCCTGCTGTAGTAGACAACTCGGCAATTACATTGGAAACTCATTTTCAGCTTTTTGCAACGTCATTTAATTATATCCTTTTTATGCGAATAGAAATTGTCAAATAAAGCTCGGAATATATGCAAAATGCGTCTTTTTATCATTCAATACATCTTTTCAAACGTTGGGATTCTACTCATGTTGTTGTTCTCTAGGACTTCTCAAGGCACAATAAGAAGTAAAATGAGTTTAGTTTAGTTATAAGACTGTCTATAAAGTATCTTCGAAATTTTGGAAAACACATGGAGTTTGAAAGAAAACATTTTAGCCAAACTTGCTTTTAGTCGATAAAGTTGTTAAAATATTGGAAGACTTGACTAAAACTATTCACAGTTTGCTCTCAGTAAATATGCCAGTTACTTGCAAAATACTTACTACATAAAACGATTATCCATCTTTTCAAAGAATTCTTAAAAATAGGTGAAGTAATAACAAATCAACTAGTCTTTTATTTCGTTAAATCTCACAATCTTATCACATAACTCTTGATGATGACGATGATAATATTTAAGCTTATCTTCTAGTTCCTAGAGAACCGGAGGCTCTTTTAGGTACTTTTATATTATTATATGTGTTTTTATTAACATTAGCACGAACACGCCATGATAGCTAGTCTAACGCTGTGGTAGTGACCTTGTCATGCTGACATGGATGAAAGATTGTTGGTGATTGCAAAGTAGTTAGTTCAGTCATAGCTTTTTTTCCATACTTGTCACTTGTTTATTTGTCAAAATAAACTTTTCCAATGCGAAGACGGGGTAACCAAAGTGTAAATCATGATCTAGCAATTTCATCGCGACGAGTAGTGCACAAAGCTATACAAAATGCGGGTTTGTCTTACCGGACATTCACCAAAGGACTAGAATATGCCGCTTTGACTGCCATGGACGTTATTCGGAAGTTGAAGAAAAGTTTGAGCACACAGAGAGCGTTTGAATGGAGTCGTAAGAGTAAGCTGGCCAATCCTATAACTGGAAACTAAACTCCAACATCTCCGTCCAAGGTGTGATCAAGAAGCTGAACTGCTTCTATTTACTGGTTTAAAAAGTCAAGGAGCAAGCAGGATTTTAAACCTTAAAGTCAAGTTGGCTCCATTATAGGACGCTGAACAAAATCAGCTGACGAAGACCCGGGCGAGAATGCTGTAGACCGACTTGATCAGGGCTTTAATTAATTATTAAAATATTTACAAAGAGGAGTGCCTAGAAGCAGGAATTAAACAGCTTGTTCAATCTCACAAAGAATCTGTTCTCTTTTGGTTGGATTCTGGCCTCAGAGCTCTTTACAGTGGAAGTGGAAACTCTTCAAGGCACGTCACACAGTTTAAAGAAAAAGTAGGAGAAAATAATCTATAAAGTGAACGAGACTGCTCTAGTGAGACGTCTACTGAGGATGATAAATCTAAACTTGCTCCTCGCCATAATAAAAA
This sequence comes from Ignelater luminosus, assembly GCA_011009095.1. Lineage (NCBI taxonomy): Eukaryota > Metazoa > Arthropoda > Insecta > Coleoptera > Elateridae > Ignelater > Ignelater luminosus. Next base: position 25,128 of record VTPC01000862.1, read on the forward strand.
AATTAGTTATGTATTTTTTCAAATGCTGAAAAGTTTAATATAGGTCCGAAAGATGGTGCATGGGTTTTCTCATGTGTAGACCTTAGTAGCAGTCCTAAAAACAACTAAAAGGTATCTGAACTAAACTGTCCACTGTAGGATAATCCGTCGGCACCTTAGGCTTTCACACAAAAAAGTCACGTGAATTATGTAAGAATGTTCTTTATGTTTTTTAAGACCGTCATTTGCTTTTGTTGTTTTATGTTTTTTGATCTAACAGAGGATTCTAAAATTCATGTTTTGTAATTTATTGTGGTCGTTGTGGTGAAGGTGCCTATTACGATGGACGCTATTGGCGTGGTGTTGTGACAATGGTGGCAGCTTGCATAGACGTTGACTGCCAACTATGATGTCAACTAGGAATAGTACACATCATGACTGATGGTTGTCAAACATCTGCTATTGGGGTGATTTGTTGGCAGTTATAGATGTTAATTGTAATGACGTAGTGACAAATAACTTATTTCTGGACCACACCTCCACAAGTGCAGGTCGGTAAAGGACGATAGCAAGAAACAGTGACTGTGAGGAGGACACCTTAGAGGGAGGCGAAAGACCCAAAGATCCTTCGATCTGCGAGTAGGGGGAGCTTGCTGAGCTTGCTGCTATATGAACCCGGGCTACAGCTGGCTACAGGGAGGCCTGCAGATGGACAAACGCAAAACCAAATCGGTTGATAAGACCTTCGAAAAGAGGAAAAGACGGGACCATACAGGAATCACAATCGTAATCTGCACACTACCAGATACTATGTAAAACTCATCACAGCTAATACCTAGTTTACACAGTCCCAACATAATTAAGATGATTGAATTGGAAATACCATCAATATTAATAATTAGCCATTTGAAGATAAAAGCAATTTCAGGAGCAAGAGCTATTTCCTTTCTTATTTTTGGATTTGCGTGCCAACTCATGTCAAAACAAGTGGTGGATGTGTTGGCGATGGTCAATTGCATTTTGAATTGACCAGACTGACAAATCTAAGACAAACGAATGAGTTTGTGGATAGACACACTTATAAAGAAAATGAAGAATATAAAGTCGAGAATTTTGATGGTATAATATACTTTCGAACTAGATAGATTGATTGCCAAAAAGCAACCTGTTTTGACAACCAAAATAACGAAATCACGATGGTTAGAAGTTTGTAAGATTTTTAAACTTGCAAATTGACCTTTTCTGTTTTGAAAGTTTAAAGGCTTATATTATAGAAAAAGAGAAATAAATTATAAACGAATTTTTTTTTAATGTGTTTCATAAGAGTAAGTTCAAACGAGCATTTAAAATTTTATATATGATTATTTTCAGATTTCTCAATGCACATATATCATATCCTTGTTCATAATAACAGTGCGTATCTTCGAGTTGGTAGATTTTATTTTAACCAGTATTACACCATTTTTTATGTTAAATTTATTCGTCGACTGAAAGAAACTTTAATTAAAAAAATTATATGTGATTATTATTGTAACAAATAAATTTTAATAATAGTATGCAATCTGTTAGCATTAAAAAAATTATATACCATAAATATTAAATGTAATTAATTATGAAACGATGAATATTTATTATTAGGTGAGATCAACTTCATAGCAAGTGTGAATTAAATTACATAAAGTATATTGTGCTCTTTGTAAACAAGTTACTTATGAATTCAAAGTGGATATTATTAATCTGTTGCGGAGATCTGAAACAACAGCTGCAGTTTAAACATGTTGAAAGTCGTGAAACTGCAGAAATAAACAAAGAAACGACGAGTAAAATTAGATATTAGAAAAGTGCATTTACAAAACGGATAGATTTAATTTATTAATTCTATCCACAAGTTGATTACTAATGCAATATTGTTATAAACTTGCATAATGCATTTACTTCTATGAATACAAACGGTTTGTTTAACAAAAAAATTCATTATGTAGTATCTTCAAACTTTTTTTACTGCGTGAATACATTAATAATAAATTAGTTTCAGATCAGCATGTAGGTTGTTTATCCACAGAATATAAAGAAAATTAATTGAATTCCAAGTAAACAAATTCAATACGATCCTTACTTTAACAAATTTAAAATATCCTTTACAGTATATTTTAATGTTTTCATTTGCATTTAACTTCCACGCATCAAACAACAATAATTGAAATCTCCTTTCAAGTGTTTTTTACTTGTAGCTAACAATAACCATAAAATTTGGTTTATAACATGTTATGTTTATGAAAATACAGATTTTAAAAAGATCTTTGATAAATACCATTACACTACTTTGTTTATTTACGGAGCCGGTTTCGTTGCCAAGTCCTGAAATATGTTCAACACATTGAAAGCGATTCATGAAAATTTCTATCCTGAAAGTATTCAAGAAATTTAATTAGACATATCTTTTGGTCGATGTTGCAGCGATTTTCTTTATCGTAATTTATGATTCAGCTTTCTCCATCAATTTATTAAAAACACCATAAAAATGTAGACGCTTTTTTGTTTCTAATACTGTTCACATCTTCTGGTACCCCTAAAATTATTTTGTCTACTGCAGGTAAAGCTCTTTAAATATTTATAGTCTAGAACAATAATTTCAGGCGCCATAAAGATAGCTGCAAGTCGTCTGACCTTGTAAACAAAGTGTTTCAAAATTTTAAGTATCCTTCGCTCGTAAAAGGAAATTGTAGTTGTGCTTATCGATAAAACAAGGTGTTTGGAGCCATAAAATTTTTATGCTCTCGCTGCAATTAGCAACACTGCCAAAGTTATAGTTGTAAAACCTGTAGTGTTAGTTGAAATTAACAAGTTTCATTGAAAGCCCTATATTAAGTTTGGTAACTAAGGACTGACAGTTTTAAACCTTCTTTCATGGGTATTACTTGACAAGAAAAATTGTTTTTGGTTGTCCATTGTTATTAGAGAAGTGACATATGCTGTATGCCCAACGATAAAAATCTCTAGTTTGTGACATTACTGAATTTCCAACGAAACTGATGCATGCTGTCTGCCCACAGCTAATTGTTTTTGCCTGTTGTAGAAAAAAAGTATATTATTACTATTATTATTTATTAATGGCTTAACGGTTTTCAATGTTATTTTAACTCAAATAAGATTAAATAATATATTCGTTTCTTTTTAAATACTACCACCTAAAAACTAATATTAATTTATCAAATATGTTATATTGCACAATGGTTTTTATAACTGGTGGATTTCCAAAGATTAATTTTTAAGTAATTGAAATCAAAGTTGATATTTATGGACGTATAATTACCCAACCTTAATGTGCCAGCATTTATGGGAAATGTGATTAATGATTGCTATTTAGCGACACTTTTCTAATTATTATTGGGTACATAATGAGTTAATTATTCATGTAATAAGGTTTTGTTTTTTATAGACTGTGATTTGTAAAAAATACCAGTCGAGATTATCAAATTTAATCATCTGACATTATAAACGGTCATATTATTCAATCAAAACATAAGTTACGTATGTTACTGTCTAAAGTTATTTTTTATCTTGGTAATGAGAAAGCCTTTATGTCTGACAAGCATAAACATATTTCAAAAAAACAAATCAACTTAAAAGCTTCAGTTGAGAACTAGAGTTCACTTTAGAAATGCCAAGAAATCGATCTTTTCCGAAATTGGTACTATTCTACATAATGAATGCAAAAGTTCATTGCAGGATTTCAGTTTTAGCTGTTGCATCATCAAAACATTAGATTCGATACGATCTTGACACATTAAACAATATTTTCATTAATTATTTTTATATGTTCATAGAAATGTAAGAAAATAAGTTATGTCATATTACAACCAATATTACATACTGACACAGATTTTGTGTGAGAATTCTTTGCTGTTTGAATAAAAGACTTTGTTCCTTTCTGGAAATGCAAAATGGCGTTTTTCTGCGAAACCAATAGCCCATTTTGCAACATTCTTTATGATTATATCCCAAAACATTTTTTGCACCGCAAGTACTTTTTTCAGAAATTTTATTCCTCTGGTTCCAAGTTATCAAATTAGATACGAAATTGAGAACTATCAATAATAGCGATGATTCTTAGATCACTTTGGTTTTATGGTTGAGTTGATGTTATTATTTACAGTTTTCTTTATGTATAGCAGTTAGTAGAAATCTTTCTTTCCGAGTACCACGGTTGTCCTAACTATTCTCTTAGAATCAGATATGAAAATTTTAAAATCTGTATTTGTATAAAGATACAAACCTGAACTTACATTAGAGAAATTCAACCCTTTTATAAAAGACTAAGTAAAACTGCTTCTGTTACCTTAATCTGCAGATACAGAACCATCACAACCAAGAGAGTAAAAGGCAGCTCAACGGTTATTTTTTAATTTCGCTTGTTACAGTTTTTCTGTTTCAAGAACAGTGATACGATATTTTCCCTGCACCAACAACACTAAAGCCTTTCTAGAATTTTTACAACACATTTTTTGAGGACATTAATTATCAATAAGTGCTTTATCGGAGTCCTATTAAATTGAGGGTCTCAAGTATGTGACAAAAAACTATAATTATGGGAGAGATTTCTCAACTATATTAATAAAGGATAGTTTATTAATTTTTGATTACTAAAAAATCTCAACTTCTTCAAACATTTTTGTTTTGTTTAGTAGATGAAACTATAAAGGAAAGTTCAGATTTAAACTACTAGAACAAACTATTTAGATTGATTGCAGGCCCATACCAAAACTTTATGTTGCTACTGATTTGGTAGTTACTGTTCTTATTAGAGATTTATCAACCACACTGACATCTAAATGCTTTTCCTATCTTTGTTTTTTCATCTTCCAAAAAAAAAGTTTCAATGTCTTTGTATAACATATAACAACGAATACCTAACCTACTTTCGACATTCGAGCTACAAAATATGCGAACGCCAATTTGAACCGAGAGTCAAGTTTGCCTACCTATGAGTTAGGTCATTTTCCAGTTTTAACATTAGTGAGTACTATCTCATAAAATGACTTTAAGTTAATTTCTTGTTTTTTAAAATCATTTTTTCATTCCATATAGTTTAAACCAAATAAGAAAAAACGCGCGAATTGATTAGCAGATAGTGGAAGAGCTATGGTTCTCTGTTAATATGCTCAAATAATAAAAGAAATTGAATAATATAAAGAATGTCTAAATGCGGATAATATAAAAATACCATGTCTGAATTTTCTTTTGGGCCTACGAAAAAGGAAACCTGGAAGTGTGCTGGGGATGTTGCTAGCGTGTTCTCGGTTGAGGTCAATCACTCGATGAACAGATTGATTCTAGATAGATTTGAAACGTGCATCCACTGAGGGGATTTCGGTCAAATCGCAAAACTCCGCCGAGAGATGCTGGCGATCCAAACCAAGCATCTCTCCTTCTGATGAAGTGTATTTATGTAAGAAAAATTCACGGAACAGAAGCAGGGGAAATGATAATCGACCACCGAACGATGAAAGATTTGTCTGTGTGTGGATTCTGCGTCCGAGGGTGGCAACCAGGGATGCCCTCACGGATCACTGAAAGAATGGAATCGCGGCTCTGAACTGTGTTTAGACACCGCTTTAGTTCTACCGGCCAATAGAGGGGGAACGAGAGAGTTATTCTCAGATAGATCGTAATCGGAAAGAAGTTAAGGTGTGTGCTCTAGAGATTCAAACAAACTTAATATTTTGAATAAGACTGGGATGATAAAATAAGGTGCCTGGGTCTTTGTAGGATTAGGCTTGATCCGTCACAAGCGCCCTTAAGCACTGTACCAGTCGCATATTGAGAAATGTGAACTTGATATCCGCTGGCATTGGTTGTCATAGAGCAGTAAAAGATTAATAATGTAGTGGATAACATGGAGCTTTAGGTGAAAGTTCGTGACAGCTGCCCGCTGTGCAACACTGTTTTTAATCTAATAAAACAGTCAAGAGTGTAGAGGCCAGGATTTTATGAAGAAGCCTCACCTGCCATATGTATGCTCTATATTGAAGAAAATGCCTGTGGGACAGCGGCTACAAGTAAAGGCCTTGAAGACATCGACGTCGGTATTGAAGCGTAGTAAAGGGTCCGAAGTGAATCTATCAGCCCAATCCACAGCTTCATTGAGATTTGTATAACTTGGGGGGTCAGAAATAATACTGCATGCATTCTCTGATTCAATAATATTTTTCTATGTGTAAACTGAGTCTTTGGATTAGGAACATGTCCCTTAAAACTCATTTTTCCAGATAGCCACTGATTCCTCAGAAAACTTAAACGAAGGTGTCCGTATCGCCGTTTACATTATTAAAAGTCACCAATGTTCAATATTGAGCGTCACCGATGTTCACAATATTGAGCGTCAAAGATAAGATTCTGGTGTTCGCGTTAGCTGGAAGTTCATGTTACCCGGTGTATCTGCTAAAATGTTATATTTATTTGTCATGCATATTTCGAATGTAAAATAAGAGTATTATGGATTAAGAAGGAACAGATTCTCATTAACAGTTTTTGCAGACTTAGAATGAGCAATCTTGTCGTAAAAGGATTTCCAAGAGTTACCAGTATTCTACATTGTTCTAATGTCAGTTGATTCGTAACCACTTCTTCTTTCAACTTAGTTGGATACAGTGAACTCCTAAAATACTTGCTTGTACTCCTAGTGTTAAATAGATACTCTAATTACACCCGCAATACAGTAGTTCTTTATTCTTGTTCTAGAATACATACTCATAAACTTAGCAAACACCATGCACTTGGTATACAGTATGACAACATACCTATAACAGTTTTTTTGGATTAAATGGTTCTACAGATTATCAAAAAAAAAATAAATTACAAACAGGGCTCTTACATTGAAAATATGAAAATTCGGATGCTGATGTTTCCTTAATTTGAGTTGTCTCTTTTATAAAATTATAATTAAAAAATTTTTGTTATCGAAATTTGTAAAAGTCTAAAATTTATCATGGACGTTGGAACGATTCCCTGTTTGTTACGAGGGTGGTCTGAAAAGTTTCCGACCTCAACGTGAAGATGGCAGCACTCGTAAATAAAAGCTACTGAATTTCGTTGTTCATCCGTTGACAGTTACTCACCAAAGTTTCAGCCATTTTGGACGCGCAGTTTTTATGTAACAGTCGTTTGAGTGAGTTGATGTGAGTTTTTTTGTGAAAATGGACAAAATCGAGTATCGAGCTATCATTAAATATTTGTTTTTGGAAGGCAATACGCCTTCGCAAATAAAAGATGAGTTGGATTCTGTGTATGGGGACTCTGCACCATCATTTACCACAGTGAAATTTTGGGCTGCTGAATTTAAACGTGGCCGTAAGAGCTTGGGAGACGATGAACGTTCGGGACGTCCAAAAACTGCAACTACCGACGAAAACATCGCCAAAGTTCACCAAATGGTGCTAGACGACCGCCGAATTAAAGTGAGAGAGATAGCAGAGGTTATGAACATGAACATGGAAAGTGATGGCGACTGTTTTTTGGGATAGTCATGGAGTTATTTTAATCGATTATCTTCAAAAAGGAAAAACCATTACACGAGCATACTATGCATCATTACTTGACAAGCTGAAGGCAGAACTTGCGAAAAAACGGCCACATTTGCAGTAAAAGAAAATCCTGTTTCACCAAGACAACGCACCGTCTCACACCTCAGCGGTTGCCATGGCGAAAATCCACGAATTACGGTTTGAACTGCTTGACCATCCGCCTTACTCACCAGATCTAGCCCCAAGCGACTTCTTTTTGTTCCCTCATCTAAAAATTGCGCTCGGAGGACAAAGATTTTCGTCAAATGAAGAGGCAATCACCTTCGTGAACAATTATTTTGCAGAGAAAAATGCCGATTACTATTTGGACGGGTAACAGAGATGGGAGCATCGCTGGGAGAAATGTGTAGAGTTACAAGGAGACTATGTTGAAAAATAAAAAAAGATTTTCAGAAAAAATGTCTTGTATCTTTGTTAGGTCGGAAACTTTTCAGAGCACCCTCGTACATTTAACCAATTATATTATAGTAGTATAATCTAGAAAACAGAATTCTCAGAAAAACATATCAAAGCTTGCGACAGCTCGTTACTTGTATTTAAAAAATAACGTCAAAGAATGACATTTATGAAATATCTGCAACAAGCAACATAGTATGAAATCCTTGCCAAAAGCTTCTGAATAAAATTCTTGTCAATATCTTCATAAACATCCAAGTTGGAATTTGGAAAAAAACAAGAACTGGGTTTATTCTACTTTTTGGATATTTATGGAGAACTAAAAAAAGCTCCCGGATAATTGTAAAATTGACGTTTTCTCATTTCATCAAATTTTATTCAAGTATTTATCATAGTTTTTTTTTTGTTTTAACCTTATGGAAGAAAGTTAATGGTCTCTATATTAAAAATTTATTAGTGAAGTAAACATTTGCAAGATATATAACTAAATTTATGTATACAATTATCACTAAAAATTTTAATAATCCTTAATTTCTTGTTTATTATTAGCGTTATATACACGTTTATGAGTGCATAAAAGCTTTATTTAAGTATACCTTACGTAACCACAAATAAGAAATAACTGATGTAAGGTGTTGGTTTAATCGCTATATTACTATATAATAAATTTTAGCCAAATTGCTATAATATATTCAAAAATAATATTTCCAGCAAGAATATTTTACATAACAAAAAAGGTTTAATTAAATTAAATTTTTAAATTTCAAACTTCGCCAGTAAAATACATTAGCAAGTCTTGATATAATTTTTTTAAATTAGTGTTTAACAGTTAGCTAGTCGTTGTCAAATCATAAAATGTTGAGGTACAAATTTAGAAAGCACGTATTTGAATGTGTGTGTTGTGTGTGTGGAAATAAAGTTGCGTGAAACATAGGACGATAGTGTGTCAGGTCGTTAACCCGATGCAATAACATTAAAGCTTATGTAATCTGCTCAATTGACCATGCATAGGTAGTAAAATGGTAATATGATTTTTTAATAATAGATTTAGCGATTTCGTACAAAGCACAACAGACGCTTCAAAGTAGAACATAAACATGCACAACATGTAATCATAATCATAATAATAACAGACAGATTCAAACACACCCTTTTCATTGAATATACATGTTATTATTTAATTTTTCTTCTTAATTAATCTTCAAACAGCTTAACAGAGTGTGAGTAATTGAATGAAAACCTAAAGCAGTGTGAAATTTTAGTATCCATTCGTGGCTTGGAAATAATAATAAAGTAATTGAGATTATATTCAATACCAAATTATAGCATACGCATTAGTGTTTTGAAACTCTAATTTGAATAAATGATGTAACTACATATATGTGGACAAGATTTATAGCATGCACGTTATGCATTTTCCCAAATAGTCGATATACGTTACGTGGTGAAATTAACTAATTTACATAAAGATACTGAAAGATGTAATCAATAGTTTTATAGAAAGTAATAATATAATGAATAATTACGTTTCTTTCTGTTTTGATAGACTGTGACATGTTAACCAAACAAAATATTAATTATTAGCGAATAAAATGACAAAGTTCGTATTTATATTAGATTACTAATAAAGAAAACAAGGAACATTGTAAAGTTGTCAGGTTAATTTTAAAATCTCTCCATCATCTTTTTTAATACCTTGCTCATTTTTATATTTCTTGTAGTGGTGGGTTTAATTCCAAATTCCTCTAATAAATCTCTTCAACTTGTTTGGCTTTAGACCTGTAAAAACGACATTTTATGTTACTACCCAGAGTTACTTGGGTTCTTGTAAACTATTGTTACTCTTTTGTCTTTAGGTGATGTTGATGTTGAAAATGCATCAAAATGTTATATTGTTGTGTTCATCATATTACGGGTACAGAACTATCAATGACTAGAAAATCTGTCTTTATACTGGCATAGCCGAACGGTAAGCGAAGAAAAGTTCAACTCCACACAGGACCGTCTCAACAATATTTGTAACCAGTCCGCTGTAGATGTTCTTATTAATTCTTAAGAATGTCGGAACAAGAAATTATACAAAATGTTGATGTATGACAGTATACAGCAAAACATTTCTAACGGGGTTCTTCGGAAACTTTTTACATGAGTAACCCAGGGACCAAGTTGGGTTCTAGAAAGGCAAATTTATCAACAGAAACTAACTTTACAGCAGATATTTGATCAAAATAATTTAGTTCTGGCAGTCAGGCTGTAAAACATACGAACTTGTTTTGTTGTTATGCCAATTTGGCCCTGGTACTCATGTATGTATTATAAAAAAGAAGCAGAACAATGAAGTGTATTTTGTGATGCTTAATAGCAGAGTCTAATAAGTCTTGAACTATAGGGCCAAAATATGTAAAAATTATTGTATTTATAAAAATTTCTTATAACACATCGTTCAATAAGTCCCGAGACTAACCCAGAGATGGTACTAGTAGTACCAAACTAGCCACGTTTCCCTAGAGTGCGAACCTTCACATGAAACGTGTAAGAATTTCACGTCGATTGGACCACAAACAGCAGAGTTATCGAGGTTAGAGTAAAGTCACTTTGTAATTTGTTTGAAAAATGGAACAAAGCGAGTTTCGCGTGTTGATAAAACATTGTTTTTTAATGGGTAAAAACACCGTAGAAGCCCAGCAATGGCTTGAGAAACGTTACCCGGACTCCTCTCCATCCAAATCAACGATTTGTCGTTGGTATGCTGAGTTTAAACGTGGTCGTACGGACACAAACGATGCGGAACGTTCGGATAGGCCTTTGGAAGCCGTTACACCGGAAAATGTGAGTGAAGTATTCAAAATCGTAATGAAAAATCGCAAAGTAAAGGTCCGTGAGATTGCAGAAATGACACAGATATCATCTGGAAGCGTATTTACAATCCTTCATGAAAAATTGAGCATGAAAAAGGTTTTTTCCAAGTGGGTGCCGCGATTGCTTTCAATGGAACAAAAACAGCAACGAATCGACGATTCAGAGAGCTGTTTATCGCTATTTACTCGCAATAAAAAGGATTTCCTGCGTCGATACGTGACCATGGATGAAACATGGATACATCATTTCACTCCGGAGTCGAATCGGCAATCATCTGAGTGGCGCATGGCTGGCGAAAGCCGCCCAAAGCGTCCAAAAACGCAGCAATCTGCTGGCAAAGTCATGGCGTCTGTTTTTTGGGATACACATGGCGTCATTTTCATTGACTACCTGGAAAAAGGTAAATCGATCAACAGTGATTATTATATTGACTTGTTGGTACGTTTGAAGGAGGAGATCGCAGCAAAACGACCGCACATGAAGAAGAAAAAAATCCTTTTTTTCAGCAAGACAATGCACCATGCCACAAGTCCATGAAAACAATGGCAAAAATCTACGAGTTGGGCTTTGATTTGCTTCCCCACCCCCCGTATTCGCCAGATTTAGCCCCCAGCGACTACTGGCTCTTTGCTGATCTCAAAAAAATGCCCCAGGGAAAAAAATGTGGCTCGAATGAGGAGGTCATTGCCGAAACTGAAGCCTATTTTGAAGCAAAGGATAAATCCTTCTATAAACATGGTATAGAAATGTTGGAAAGGCGTTGGAAAGATTGTATCACTCTAAAAGGAGATTATATTGATGAATAAAAATGATTTTTGAAAAAAAAAATGTTGTTTTCGTTGTTAGTCTCGGGACTTATTGAACGATGTGTTAATACTCTATTGAACCAAATGTCAAATACAAGATACAACGAATTAAAAAGCGCACACAAGTCATCTGTCTGTATAGTTTCCACTAATCTCTAAGCACCTGCGTCACTAGATTAGGAGTTCTTCAACTTCCATTTCATAAAAGGTAGTGAGACGAAACCAATTGGGCACAAATTCTTTAAGCTTCATTTCATGCACCTTTTGACTCTTTTCAGTTAAGAATTTGATTCAAGAATGCGTTTCCCTCTGCTTTATATTGATTCAACAGTCTATAAAACATTTCATACTACATACCTTCCCGATCAGAATTCAGTATTCCCAAATTCCATCGAGCCAAAATCTTTTGAAACTTAACTTCCAAATGGAGTTTTTGCACTCATTTCGACTACTGTTAATTACCGATTTTGGGTCTTGTGTTTGTTGGGTTAGATTCTCTACACCTAGCATTACGTGTATCAGCAAACACCCTACTCCATGTAAATATTACTTGCATCTACTATAACGTCTCACTACAAAACTAATATTTTTGTTTGCCAGAAACTTGATGGATAATATCTGTATACAATACGCAGCGAGTCTAGACACACTTATTGAATTCCCCACTATATATTTTTGAGATTCTGCAACCTCTCCGATCAACACGAATACGTTTTTTCAAATGACTTGGTAATGGTGCAAAAGGCAGTCCTTTCCAAAAACTTCGTGTTGTATGGTAGTAATATATCTAATTTGAAATGTTTACCATTTGTGGAATTAACCCGTTATCAATACTCTTGTATCTGTTAATTGTCATAGAATTTATATATAAAGCTGAAGAAAGAACGACAAAATCTGTAACGTAACTTTGTTTTCCAAATAAAGTTTTGCTCTAGTTAACTACGACGCTACTGATCTTAGACCGATTAAACTCAGTGAGTGGCCTTGAGTGAGGATAGGAAAGAGATACACTCAATAAAACACAGCAAAAATATAATTAAAATATATATTAAAAAAAAAACAATCAAAGGGCGTCAGTGTCCCAAAGCAAATACAATGACAACATGCAAAGATTTCCAACAATATAGATAAGAATATACTACCATGTAATTAATAATTACCAACAAACAATAGATATAATCTTAAATTACACAATACAATCAAGTATTTTTAAAGATTAAAAAACCCTATTTACTAAAATAGTTAAATCAGGGGAAAGACTAATTTAACTGTTCAATAAATTTATCTTCAAACACGTCAATCCTATTACTTAAAGCATTCGTGAGAAATACAATAAAATGCTTAATATTTAAATCGAGACTATTAGTATAAAAAGTTTAAATTTTAAACTTTATAAACACTATGATAATTTTTAAACAAGCAAATTAAACTTAAGAAACGACAATTAAGAGTAACAAAACAAACAAATTTTACAGCTCTGCAAAAATGGATGCGGAAGAAAAATCTGCAACAAACAACGGACAAAAACCCCCTCTTAAACCACGCTTCCTAACCAAAAGAAGACTTGGCGATGTAATATCTGGTAACCCACCTCAAATAGCAAAAGATTAATTTATGAAGCGGAAAAATCCCTTTCTCATCAGGACATAAAGGTTAATTACAATTCGAGTAGAAAAGAAAACTACGAATGATCAGGTAATAAATCTTCACATAATTCATTTTGATTAAACCAAAAACAAAAACTAACCACATATGGGCTACATTAAAAAAATGAAAAAGTAAGAATTACATAACCAAATTACACTGATCCACTTATCCGAAGATCAAGGATAAAACATAGAAAGAAATTTTGCAAGGTTGTAATTAGAGATGAGATTGCAATGTATAAATCACTGAATCGTGATAAGGATAATCCAAACTTAATCAGATTTCTAACAAAATTTTACAAATAATAATATTAACCAGAAAACAAGCACAGCTGTAAAAGTTCAACATACTTCGGAAAATAAAATTAAAGATGGAAGAAATACACCCTGCGTCCCTCTAGCAAAAGTAAATAAATCAAAAAAGTTCGTCAACCCTAATTGATTTCCAGATTTAAAAGAAGCTAGAAAAACTATTCGACATTGCAGCGTGAATTCAACATTATCAAAGAATTACCACTCCAATGAGAAAAAACTATCAAAAAATACAAAGATATAATCACATGTAACGGAAGCAAAAGTTACCATTACGAATTTTCGAAACCAAAAGTAGTTAAAAGAGAACTAGAAAGGATGAAGGCTGGACGTCATTTGGAAAAAATCAAGACGTCGGTGATTCATCATGAATCTTTTGTACATAAGAAATCAGGGTGTCGTACGCATTTACAACGAAACTAAAGAGAAAAGAGCATTTTTAGTATTTATTTTGCTAATATTTTTATAGTTACTTGCCCTAAGGCTAGAAACGCACCTTTCAGTCTGTGCGCTTAGGCAGTGTTAATTATTTCTTTTTCCAATAACTTCTATTCTGGTCTGCTAATGTCTGCTTCTGAGCAAACCGACAGTTGGAAAACATCAGCGTTTATAGTATCGAGAACCCAAAAAGTGGTATCAGAATGTAGGAATCGCTTTCTTGTCTACTAGACTGTCAGTGGTGAACATAAGTGTCTCTTAAAAGTGGTTACTTGAGTTTGGTTACTAGAGTGAAGGGGCTCCCCGTAGCCCAAGATCTACGGGTCCTTTATATTCGCTACTGAGATCTATATTGATTATACACTTCATGGTGCAACACCATTTATAATTGACACTATTATTCTTATATAATAATGTAAAGTTGCATAGCGCACTACTTAATCAGTGATTCCTCCTTCAGAGAAATTGTGTGTTTAATTTGTTTTGGTTATTATAACACTGAGAATGAGATTGTCTTAACCTTGGAAAACTAGATGATTACTCAATGTCTCACAATCATTTGATTTGATCACTTCTTTTAGTAAAAAACCTTCGGCTTTATATGAGTCAATAACTTCAATGAACAATAGCAAGGAGCATCACAGTCACTAAAATCATTTTCCTCATCCCCCTTGGCTGCATTCTTTCTTCTGATTCATCGATGAATTCTTACAAATGAGATGTTGATGACATAGCATACAGGAAGGTCAAAACTGGATATAAATCTTTCCGGGTATTCATGTTTTATAATAAAATCAAAAAGGAGGTTAACGTTGTAACTATGGCTAGGTTACTGGCTGTGAGCAGATTACAGAAGACTTGTTTGAATCCCTGAAAAATTTTCGACCTGAGCGGCGTGGTTCACAAATTCATTAAAAGCAGAATAAGATTAGCGGACTAAATCTGAGATTGATGACACACTCGAGGCTACTAACAAAACTGGGCTCAAATCAGATTTCGAGATAGAGTTGATTTACGGTACATCGCGTCGCCATAATAGCGCCACGTGTTGGCAGTTACTGTAAAACTAGCTAACAGCTAAGATTATTAGTTCCTCATTTTCAGTGTACTAAAAAGTATTTAAGTGGACTTTCCTTTGAAGCTTTATTTTGTTATTGAAATTATAAAAGAGAGCAAAATCTCACAATAATATTTTCCTAATTGATCTATTTTCTGAATTTCATTCCAGTAAAATTTAGAGGGTATTATTAAACGTGTTTTGATAATTGGCAATTCAAAAACGTGTTTAACTCAATCTTTTTAAAAAATTCTCCGTTGTTGCATTCATATGGAATTAGGACTAGTTTCTTCTTTACTAGCACATCTACATATTATATCATTTTTCTTTCATCGGCCATATTTGTGCTTATAAAAGCAATGTTAAGACTTTTACATGAATCTAGTCTTGTACATGTTCTGTGCATGTAAAAAAGTGCACACCATAATCCTAACAGTAGATGTAACATCAAGTTTATAAATTTAAATGTAGGATGTTTACATGATTAAAGGAAGATACCAGTGTAAAAAATTATTATACGCTGTAAAGTGCGTGATAACATCAGCTTAAACGTCGCTGTATTATCGCTTCGAAAATGTCAACAGCATTAAAGCCAACAAAAAATTACAACGGAAATCTTGCATACATTAGGTAAACCAACCGTACAGGAGTTTCAGGCCTCATTAATTAGAAAAGAAAAAATGTCACCAAAATCAATATTTTCTCGATTGCGTTTTCTCTTAATTGACAGAAGAGATATAGTTTCTAAGTTCGCCATACAATTTATTTATATATCGGATTCTAAAATTTTCTAATAAATGTTATTTATGGTAAATTATCCACGCCTGGATGTGTCAACTTTCGACTGTTAATTTGAATAGATTAGTAGTCTTTTAAAATTTAAGATGTGAATGTGCGTGACACCGAAAAGTTCAAAGACGGGTTTATATTTTTTGAACTTTTAATTAATTGTCTGTTTATTTATTTATGTACCGTATTTTGTAAGAGGGGCATTAACCCCACTGTTTTTATTGAATAAACTACAACTAAAGTAAGTGTACCTATATAGGTAGTACTCTTCTATACATTGATAAATCGCATATATTCAAACAAAAACTATAGTTTTTCTTCCAATAATCACTAACGAGGATTACATATAACCATTTATGAGCCTTTTTGTGTATAGTAAGGAAAGGATTTGGAGAATAATGACGTGCTATGTAGGCACCTCACTGTTGAATTGTTCGTGTAGTTGGATTACATAAATAGTGATTTCGTTTCTCTTTGGGTTTTATGGTTCTTCTGCTTAAATACCGGAATTAACATGTATTGTTAAAGCGTCAATAAGAGAAGTACGGTTACCTGCTGTGAATCTGCCGCACTAGTTATACTAAATAGGACAGTCTTAAATTTTCAGTTTGCTTATGAATTATAAAACTAAAATTACAAGAAATACAGTATCTTCCAACGTAACCTTACTTTACAAATACAATTACTCTAGTTACTAAGACGCTATTGGTCTTAGGCCGGCTAAAATCAGTGGGTGACCTTGAGTGCGGATAAGAAGGAGTTATACACCCAATAAACACAATACAATATAATTAAGATATATAACACATCGTTCAATAAGTCCCGAGACTAACCCAGAGATGGTGCTAGTAGTACCAAACTAGCCACGTTTCCCTAGAGTGCGAACCTTCACATGAAACGTGTAAAAATTTCACGTCGATTGGACCACAAACAGCAGAGTTATCGAGGTTAGAGTAAAGTCACTTTGTAATTTGTTTGAAAAATGGAACAAAGCGAGTTTCGCGTGTTGATAAAACATTGTTTTTTAATGGGTAAAAACACCGTAGAAGCCCAGCAATGGCTGGAGAAACGTTACCCGGACTCCTCTCCATCCAAATCAACGATTTGTCGTTGGTATGCTGAGTTTAAACGTGGTCGTACGGACACAAACGATGCGGAACGTTCGGGTAGGCCTTTGGAAGCCGTTACACCGGAAAATGTGAGTGAAGTATTCAAAATCGTAATGAAAAATCGCAAAGTAAAGGTCCGTGAGATTGCAGAAATGACACAGATATCATCTGGAAGCGTATTTACAATCCTTCATGAAAAATTGAGCATGAAAAAGGTTTTTTCCAAGTGGGTGCCGCGATTGCTTTCAATGGAACAAAAACAGCAACGAATCGACGATTCAGAGAGCTGTTTATCGCTATTTACTCGCAATAAAAAGGATTTCCTGCGTCGATACGTGACCATGTATGAAACATGGATACATCATTTCACTCCGGAGTCGAATCGGCAATCATCTGAGTGGCGCATGGCTGGCGAAAGCCGCCCAAAGCGTCCAAAAACGCAGCAATCTGCTGGCAAAGTCATGGCGTCTGTTTTTTGGGATACACATGGCGTCATTTTCATTGACTACCTGGAAAAAGGTAAATCGATCAACAGTGATTATTATATTGACTTGTTGGTACGTTTGAAGGAGGAGATCGCAGCAAAACGACCGCACATGAAGAAGAAAAAAATCCTTTTTCAGCAAGACAATGCACCATGCCACAAGTCCATGAAAACAATGGCAAAAATCTACGAGTTGGGCTTTGATTTGCTTCCCCACCCCCCGTATTCGCCAGATTTAGCCCCCAGCGACTACTGGCTCTTTGCTGATCTCAAAAAAATGCTCCAGGGAAAAAAATTTGGCTCGAATGAGGAGGTCATTGCCGAAACTGAAGCCTATTTTGAAGCAAAGGATAAATCCTTCTATAAACATGGTATAGAAATGTTGGAAAGGCGTTGGAAAGATTGTATCACTCTAAAAGGAGATTATATTGATGAATAAAAATGATTTTTGAAAAAAAAATGTTGTTTTGTTGTTAGTCTCGGGACTTATTGAACGATGTGTTATTCAAAAAGACCAAAGAAATAACGACATGAAAAAAATTCCAACAATATAGCTAACAATATTTATTAATAATTAATAATCACCAACAAACAATAGATAAGATTTTAAATTACACAATGCAATCAAGTAATCTTAACGATCAAAAAAATAACCTCATTTAATAAAATAGTAAATAAGGGAAAGAATTAATCTAGGCATTCAATAAATTTACTTTCAAACACATCAATCTTATCACTTAAATCATTCCTGAGAAATACAATAAAATTATAATATTTAAATGCAGGCTAGCATAATGATTTTAAATAGCAAACCTTTATAAATATGAAAATTTTTTTAAACCACAAAAATGTTTAAACAACCAAATTAACCTTAAGAAACGACAATTAAGGGTAGCAAAAAACAGATTTACCCCAATCGGATGGATGCGGAAGAAAAATCTGCAACAAACAACGCACAAAAAGCCCTCTTAACCCACGCTTCCTAAGTTCTCTAAAAGACTATTTATGACAAAAAATTTAATAAAACGAAAACCTTAAACAATCTATTAAATTAAAGATGACTTCATCCGAATGCCTTTGAGTAATTAGAAATTTAATACGAAATGGCAATTATAAGAGTAGAATGAATTTTTAAGATATTAAACACAATGGTTGACAAATTTAAATATTGCATGTTGAGTAGATAAACCGGGTCTCATATGTGTAGCTAGTACGCCAGTACCACCATTCAAAACCAAGCAGAAATCCACTTGAACAAAAACTGCTGCAAACAATTTGGCCGCGAGTTGAACGGATTCTTCCGACTTCATTTTTAAACGGGCATTTGATGTTTTTTATAGCGTAGATATATGCACAGTGTTTCATTTCGTTTTGGGTCTCTCCATAAAATAATTTTGAAAGTTTTATAATTTGAGCAGTAAGATCTCGGTCTTCTTTAACTGAAAACGCAGGCTTACGACCTAATGAAGGTCCTGATTTATCGCGTCTTTTTCGACGATTTTGCAGGGTTCATCTGGGACTACTAAGCGCTCTTGCTAGTTCCCTAATACTACGACTATTTTCAATGGCCTTAAGAGCTGCATTTAAATTATCTGATGTCCAAGTGATTTTGTTGGTAAATTTCTAGAAAAGCTTCTAGAAACTGCTGTTAGATGGTAGTACCTACTTGGACCCCATTCCCTTCCTTTTCCCTAGGTATGAACATTAGCAGACGTAGAAGAGGAAGCTATGGAACTCCGGAATTAATGTTTAAATGTTATTTTTACACGATTGGTTAACCCATACAATCCTTAATCAATGTAAGAGTTGATTCTAGTTTCTTTATGTTTATGTCTGAACAATCTTCAGTTCAAGGTTACAGTAATACATGAAAGATCAATGCCATAAAATCTGTAAAGGGGAGGTATTATATTGTGAGTTCAAAATCGCTTTTAGAGTACATACGAGGGCGGTTCAGTAAGTACCCGTGTTTGACGACAGAAGGCGTTCCTGAGGGAAGTTGGTGTTATCATCGTGTGCTGCCATCTATCAAACGACGGTATAACAAATTGCAGATTGATTGATAGGTTAGTTTGG
Source organism: Ignelater luminosus (assembly GCA_011009095.1). Classification (NCBI taxonomy): domain Eukaryota; kingdom Metazoa; phylum Arthropoda; class Insecta; order Coleoptera; family Elateridae; genus Ignelater; species Ignelater luminosus. Next base: position 44,662 of record VTPC01000862.1, read on the forward strand.
ATTTGACAGCCATTTGAGTAAGACGTGTTTCGTGATTTTAGCTAAGATGGAAAAAGAGCAGTATCGTTCGGTAATTCGCTTTCTGTTTTTGGATGGGAAAAAATGCGAGGAGATAAAAGCAAAGTTGGATGCTGTTTATGGGGACACTTCGCCATCTATGACCACAGTTAGATATTGGTTCAACGAATTTAAACGTGGGCGAACATCCGTTTTTGATGAGGAGCGACCAGGACGCCCGGCAGACGTGGTTACCGAGGAAATCATTCAAAAAGTCCACGACATGATTCTCGCTGATCGACGAACGAAAGTGCGTAAAGTAGCAGAGGCCGTAGGTGTGTCGACCGGAACGGCAATTAATATTTTACATGATAAGTTGGCGATGAAAAAATTGTCGGCGCGATGGGTGCCGCGATTGCTAACGGTGGACAACAACAACTTCGAAGCAGTGTTTGGAGCAATTTAAGCGAAATCCGAAGGAGTTTTTGCGTCGAGTTGTCACCGTTGATGAAACCTGGATTCATCATTACACACCAGAAACTAAACAACAATCAAAACAATGGATTTCTCCCGGTGAATCTGCTCCAAAGAAGGCGAAGATGGTTCCATCGGCCGGAAAGGTCATGGCGACGATTTTTTGGGATGCGAACGGCGTCATCTTCATGTATTTTTTAGAAAAAGGAAGAACGATCACTGGACAATACTACAGTGAGTTATTAGGCAGCTTCGACAAAAAATTGAAGGAGACACGGCCGCATTTGGCGAAAAAGAACGCACCAGCACATTCATCCGGAGTTGTCGCCGCCAAACTGCATGAATTGCGTTATGAATTGCTGCCGCACCCCCCGTATTCACCCGATCTGGCTCCCTGCGACTTTTTCTTGTTTCCTAACATGAATAAATGGCTCGCGGGAAAAAAAAATTAGCTCAAACGAGGAAGTCATCGCCGAGATAGAGGCGTATTTTGGAGAGTTCGACAAATTCTATTTTTTGGAGGGGTTAAAAAAATGGCAGGAACGTTGGGAGAAGTGTATATTTTTAAAAGGAGACTATGTTGAAAAATAAAAAAAAATTTTTGAAAAAAATTGTGTCTTCATTTCTAACACGGGTACTTATTGAACCGCCCTCGTATACTAACGTTAACTAATACAATTGTATTTCAATGTACAAACCTCACTGTGTAAAGTTGAGGATAAACATACAATTTTTTAACTAAACTGCCTTGTTTTGATATTGTAAGTATCGCCTTGGGATTTTGATAGTTACTGTAACTTTTGCTGTGATGCTGTATATTTAAACAGTTCTTCAAATTCTCTGGTTTGCATTTTAGTTTTTAAAAAATTATCTACATGAGACTCCGTTAGTTCCTCGACACTTAAGCTTTCGATCTTCTTGATTTCTAATTAAGCAAAGCCGGAGAATGCTTTAAAATATTTGCTCGTTTATAAGTGAAATTAACTTTTGTTAACCCAAGCAGGATATGTTTTATGTTTATTTATATTGCTCAATCTTTGCAAGATAAACTGGCTCAAAAGTTTTCACATGTATGAATCACAAGATCATTGTATATAACCTGCATCTTGTGCCATATGAAAATCTCAACCTTTAAGTCTCGTTAACTGTGTGTGCTTATCTTTTCTTAGCAAGAGAAATTGTAACAAACTGTCGGTATTAATCAATTCCTAGTTGTATGGAAAACAGAACAGTTTCTCCATTATGATACACCTAAAGTAATGAGAGAAAATATCGAAGCAATTAGCCTTAATGAATAGTAGTGTTAATAAACGCTTTAAAGGATCATTTACTTTGAAAATTCTAACTTATTTTAAGTAAAATTATCTTTCTGAGATTTTAAATCGATAACGTAGTAGTAACATGCACATAATAAGTTTATAAGTAAAATCTGTACCAAACAGTATTTTAGTAGGAATTAAACAAAAATATTAGAAACTAATAATAAAGTAATAAAATTGTGTTACTCTGAAAAACGTGAAAATAAAAAATCCGTGAAGAAACTAGAATTTTTTGCGTTGTGTCATTAGCAAGTAGGTGCTACTGCCTTACATTGCAAAGGGATCATTTAAATGCATGGCATGTGCAGTGGTTGATGCTGTAATGTTTATAATTATAGTATCTTCAGCGTTTACATGTTCATTTGAATCTGCTGAGATTATTAATTAGCACATGAGAAAGAAAGGTTTTATTTTCTTTGTTCTCTATAACTAAAATACGTACTACATAACTAGCAGTTGTTAGATCTAATGACAGAAAAAGTTCTCGAGGTATAATTATATTAAATTATAATTTCCTCTTTTCATTTCGCCTTCTTTTTATTATTTCTATTAACAGGATCTTCAATAGGTACGAGATTTTGGATCAAATCGAATGTATTTACAGTAAAAACATTTTTACGGTACATAAATATTAAAAGCTCATCTAGCAAATGACCATAATAATTAATTATACAAAATTATGCTATAAAATTTCGTAACTCCTCTTTTACTAATTGCGTTCTGTTGCTTAGTTTCTTGTTTAATGACGTTTAGATTTATATTTTTTTTAATGTGCAAATGTAATTTTTGCTACCGAACTGAAGCAAACGCTGACACACAATAATTTCTCACCGCAGCTTTCTCTTCGATGAACTAACTGATATTTCTCGACACTAATCGCTAGGTTGTGTATACTCTCTTTATTTTAGGGACAGCTAAAATTACAGTATTACCAACCAGAACACATTTATATCAGATTGGAATAATTATATTTGTCGTTGTTCGTTGCATGCAATTTCAACCAGTTGATATGGTGACCAAATTTAACATACAATAGTTGTGTACTTATTACAGAGCCCGGCGTGAATTAACAGCTTGTTTGACCTCGCAGTGGAACAGATTTAGAAAGTTAACTGAAAATAATAGAACAACAAAAAGCTTTTCACGATATTGCGTATATGAATACGTTATCATGAACGAGAAAACTACACGCACCTAGAAACAGACTTTCATTCTAAAAACAAAAAGAAAAAAAACAGTGATAATTACTGATCTACTAATACAGTTATTTCGTTAGAATTTCCTTTTAGAAGATTTGTTTTTTTTTACTAAAGTAATTACTTTAAAATGAGACTTACTTTGCAGGACGTATTAAATAAATCCGTAGTAGTAAAAGATGATATTCTCAGAATAAAATGCAAAATTTGCTAAATTACCCTAATTAATTATAAAACTCGCAATCCCTTTGATCCATTAATTATACTTTGCACAAGCCACTTTAACCCTCCTAATATCAAAGTGAAATCCTTTTTGCTATTTTCTAATGAATATGATGAATATCGACGTGATACCTAATTATGCCCAAAAGTTAACCAACCTGGGAAACGCACTTATTTTTTTTATAATAATAGCCTGTACTGTTAATGTGTTGATGGAAAACAAGTTTTAATAATTATCTGATATTTCCCGGAAACAGCACCAATTCTTTCTAAATTGATGCTTGACGAATCTTTAATTAAGAAAAGGCACAGTCAAACTCACCAATACGCCAGAGGTACAACACGTGGCAAATTACGAAAATTATGAAAATGGAAATATATTCAGAATCGCACTTTTGTTTACTGATTTGTTCAATGGATTCTAGAATTTATAAGAAACCATAAACTGGCCAACATCTAGAAACCACGGAAGACAAGACTTTAAATTAAAATCGCAACATTACAAACCGATACGCCAAAGATATACTATTTGAAGAAGATGATGTCAAACGAGACAGTGTTTATTAATGGTATTTTATATTTTTGGTGAATACGGTTCTCGATTTTTCTCCTACCATGCGAAATATGCAAGGATAAACAGCTTAGAATTTGATGTGGGAACGTTTCACCATTTACCAAATCAGAGTTGCCTCTGTGCGGGAGTTACTAGAATTCGTTGGCACGATGGAGAAGAGGCAATCGATAACTATGTCCCACCATCTAGAAAAAAACAACGGCTTAGAACCAGATTTGTTTTATGTAGGTATCAAAGTAACTTCTATTCCGGCTATCGCTACTGTAAAATCTCCTTCGGTGGCACTAAGGGTTTCTAATCCAATTAAGTCCAAGTGCTGGAATTGTTAAGTGAGTGCTAAAAGTCAACGTATTTCTGCCTTTTTGGATTTCTATTTTAATCTGTGAAGTTTGAAAGTTATTTGATTTGAGGGTGAACGAGAAACGTAGATCCATCTGCGCAGTTGCCAACGGTGAATCTGTTTTAGTTTCTTTGCACTTACCCACTAACTTAAAGAAAAGATTGCAGTCTTCCACGTATTGCTCTTTCGAGTACAGTTTGTGGTTTGATTTTACTTACTGCTCTTTTTGAAAACACTAGAGATCGTTTCAGGCATTATTGGAAGAGAATGAAAGTTTGCTAAAACTACAAATAGCATGGCTTTTGTTGATTCTTCTACTTCATTCTTGCAGTCCAGAGAAAAGCTAAACTTCGATCAGGTTTTTGATTAGAACCGAGCAGTTAGACAAAGTCGGACTGGCCCGAGGGACTAAAAGTCTAGACTAGTAAGAACCTAGTAAAACCAAAATCCAAAACCCCAACCATTTACCAGGGTAGAAAATTAATAATTCAATATTACGTATCAGTTCGACCCTAAGTTAGGGCATGCCGCACAAAATCGTAACAAAAGTCTGTACAGAAATAAATCGACCCATAATTGCATAAAATTGTCCTTGTTCAAGTTCTATTCTTTTTGTTGGGAAATTTTCTGTTGTGTAAAATGTAGACTCGAAAATTAAATGCAGTCGTAGACAGATTGTGCGATGCACGTCCTATAACATCTTTGTAAATGTTTCTTGTAATTAACATTTTTCGATTTCAACCTTCAACCTAAATTTGAGACGATATTACGAGGTCTAAGTTGCAATATTCCCCGAGCACTAACCATGGTAATGCCAGACCTGGGTCACCTTTTTGTTCGGCAGAGAAGTACCGTAACAAATTGAAACCACGAATGCGATTACATTAGGGTACGTTTATGTTGGAGCTACGATAACGGCAATAGGAGTGATGATAAGAGCGACGATAAAAGCAACGCAAAATTTTCTTTCATTGTGATGTTTATATTGACGGTATCAGATCAGTGCTATAAAACTATTCGCATTGCAATTTTAACAATAGAAACGTTAAACAGTATATAGTAAAAGACAATATAAGTGATTCAGAAGATGAGATATTTTTTTTTCAAATGCAGTTCAGTGGTACTTTCTGAAAAATCGTCGTAAAAAACGTCAATACGAAGCGCATTCCATAAACACACGATTTGGTGAGTTTCATCATCTCTACAATGACTTAAGAAAGTACCTACAAAAATTTGCTCGATATATGAGAATGAAACAAGAAATTTTTCATTATATTTTGTCCAAAATTGGTGGTAACTTGGAGAAAGTATGGAACAATACAGCAAAGAAATGCAAATAATTTCATATCCTCGCTCTTATCGCTGGTCAACCGGCGAGCGTTGTACTTATACGAGGGCGATTCAATAAGTACTCATGTTAGAAATGAAGACACAATTTTTTTCAAAATTTTTTTTTTATTTTTCAACATAGTCTCCTTTTAGAAATATACACTTCTTCCAACGTTCCT
>VTPC01000862.1:55795-123124 GCA_011009095.1 Ignelater luminosus
AATCAGTCTGCAATTTGTTATACCGTCGTTTGATAGATGGCAGCACACGATGATAACACCAACTTCCCTCAGGAACGCCTTCTGTCGTCAAACACGGGTACTTACTGAACCGCCCTCGTACTTTCCTCAACATAAACAGTTCCATATGGAAAAATGCTTACCTTTTCGTTGCTTTGCTACTATCGTCGCTCTTATGAATGAAATAAAGTTTTGGAAATCAGATCAGGATAAGCAGAGTAGCTTATAATAAATAATTCTTCTAAAATTAATGTCAATTTCATGTTATATGCAAACCTAACTAAGTAACTATGTGAAATAAGTTTTTATATTAAATTGTAATAACAGTTTTAATTCCTAAGAAATAATTTCTACCCAAATCAAGCTGAGTCATACGGTGGTTCAACAAATTATTTGCCTGACTTACATTGCCTTTATAACCACCACCTTCATATATTATGTTCTTGCAACTATATCCTAACATCCAACAACCAGAATAAAATTTTAGACCACCATAAAACGTTTGTGGTTGATGTTCCTTGCAGGTGATATATTAGTCTTCAAGTCTAATTTACATTTTTATGAATCACAGGCCCATAAAAATTAATCTATTAAATATTTGCTTCTAGCCGAGGCTGTCCGTCTCTGATTTAAAAGTGAACTAAATAACTAAAAAAGAACTGTTTCATTGAATCAGCAAATTAAGGAAAATCTCTATTCTTCAGAAGAAAATCTGCAAGATTGAATGATTATTGTAAGTTAGGTTTGCTTTCATAAATATTCCAAGATGAAAGAGACATTAATTATAGAAATCTTAGTAATAATTACATAAATATAAAAGAAAAAACACCAAAGGTATAAATCACTTCAGGTTATTCTTTGGCTGTAAAACAGCGACATAAAGAATTACTTTTTAGCTGGTGACACATAAAGTGTATGCGGTTGGGTTGACGAGGAGCAATAACCTCAGCGATCAGCTGTGCAATGCGGGTGATGCAGGAATTGGTCCAAATTCGTCTTGGAGTGGGTGGGTGCAGGTGCTTTGCCCCACAAAACATTTTTGAGTGTGAAAAATAACATATTTATAGAAATAACTGAAATGGGATTTTAACTGTTGCAGTTATCTAATTGTTAGCTTTTGAATCCCACTTCAAAAGGAACAGAAGACAAGCCATAAGGCTTTTTTTAAATAGTGTATTTTATAATTGTTGTTGTTGCTGTGTACCTTGAAGTAGATAATTAATTATGAGTCCTTCAGGTTGTGTCTAAATATTTCAACAAAAATTTATTAATGCATATAAACTTTAATATTAGAATTACTAAGATTTCAAAAACCAAAACTAGATTTTTCGAAGGGAAGTAATGTTCTTTCAACGTCCTTGATTGAGTACACCAAATCTCTATAAATATGTCCTCAATTGTCATCATTTGGCATTACTAACCTTCACTGTTAAATTTCAATATAAATTCATTCATTTCTTCCGCCTGACTAAATATTTGATTGAGAGAATCTCACTAAATAAAGTTTGACTTTGTTGGGTCCTATTTTATTTATAGTTCTTCTGTAGGTGGAATTCTTTTTAGAAAAAGGAGTTAAATAAACAAATAAATAAAAACTTTATTTAGATGTTGCTTAATGCTTTTTCGAAGTTTCTACCTTTAACCTTTAAACAAGCAGATTTAAGATATTACTGTTTTTAAAAAAAGTCTATTAATTCTATTACGTCAAAATCTGCAAAAAATTATATATATCTAAGTAATTTTGCTAAGATAACAACAATTTTCTTCTTCATTAAAATGAATTTTATATTCCATTTGCAATTCATGTATTATGGAAATTTCATATCAAGGAAAATGCCTATAATAATCTGCCTGAAATAGTATATTAACATATCCAGGATAGAATTGATGATATGTTTGGCAAATAACCAAATCATCAGCTAAAGTATAGTTAGTAAACGTCTTGCTATAAATGAAATTAAATTTTAAAACTGAAGATCGTTTGCAACCCGCTTAAAGTGATCAATAGTAAATATTTGCAAAAATATACAACAAAACAGAAAAAGTTAAATTTTTCCATTTATTTATAGGTATTATTCTGCATGTAACTAATAATATGACTTAGTAACGGTTACTTGAAAACATTGACGGTTTCTACAAGAAGGGCTGCGCCCTCCTTTGATTGAACGCGAATATTTATAAGAATTTAATTTTTAATTTATAATTTATCATTACAAAACACAATTAGTTTACCTACTAGTATTTTAATACCTCATCAAGGTTATCATCATTTTCTTTGTCTCTGGACTTCTGTCAGATTGAATCAAATTTTATGCAAAAATACTTAATTCTTGGTAATCTACTTAAAGATAATCCCGACCATATAGTTAAGCATTTCGTACTGGTAATCAATCTGTGCAGTAGCGGTCAGTTTTTTCAATAGCAAATATCAAAGTCTTCGAGTTTACGTTTTCGATTCTTTATTTATCAGTTAAGATTGATTGCCTTGCGTTAGATGAACTTGATCTTGTTTTGACATGGAATATAATACCAGTATGAAATTACTGTATTTTGCCTAATAAAGTCTTTCCCGAGTTTGGACTTTTGTCGATTGAAAGGCACAGTCTAGATATCAACACTATCTCATACACTGAGAAATACAAATCCAAGTGCCTTGTCCAAATAATCGAACAAAGCAGTTAATTTAAAAGGAACTTAAATCCTATAGAGTTAATAAGATAATCGAGAAATGTTTTTGGGCCTGTTTCAAAATTTATTACAAAACCAAGAATTAATGAAGAAAGATGGCTTCGGTCGAAAGGGGTATTAGGTACTGATTATTGGTTTCTTACTTAACGTGTACGCTCATTGCATAATAAAATTTATTTTACATCTACGGTAGTTTCAGAACCTTGTTAGTAACGTCCTATAGAGCAAAGTATAAATGTAAACGAGCTTTTCATGGTTTGTGCTTTGGCTAATCTGCTTTGGTTTGCTGTAATCTAAATTTCTCACTGTCTTGCTGGTGGGATTTATAATTTACACAGAATTGGCCAGAAATCTAATACTTTGGAATGTGCACGACTCAAAGTTAGTTCGCTAACTTCTTTCACCTTGTTTCATCACTACTCCGTAATGACTATTTATCTGCGTCCGCTGGGTACTGTTCTACAAATAGAGACTGCAGGGGAGGACGTAACACTTGTTGGAGCGGATAGTAACTTCCTTGCCATGCTTATTGCACGAGTCAGTCATTAGTAGAGTATGCGGCAAAGTGTACGACGTCAATACCATACAGGGTATTATTAAAGGTATGAAAAAAAGCTGTCTTATTCTGTGACGCAGTTATTCATAGTGAGAAGACTTTCACTTTCTGTGGAAAAGAAGAATATGTGTAGAGTTTGTGTCCTTTATCCTACTGCTGCCAAAATGAGTGAACTGAGGTGGCATTTGTACAATTGCAATGTGGTTCGTTCGGTTTGATCTTGCCGCCCTTCCACGGACTTCTGCTAGTCTTGATCAGCATTCTTTGCGCATCTACCTGCAGGTAGACTTATTATTATATAAACCTATTCGTTTATTATGTTAGTCATTATTTCCAACAGGTTCAAGAATGGATAGGAAACAAGCTGCCGACTGCCTAAACAGCAAAAGGTTGATAACACCTTAGTTCTCTTACATACGACCTTACTACCTTGCACCTATCGTCAGACTAGACAGAAGTGTTTCCATATATGTGCTCAGTGTCAAGAAAGCACCCAGAAGCACCCTGACGCCAACTTTTAAGCAAACTTGTCTTTACTCTATTATGTTTATACAGCTTTGTACTTGTTAAGCAACCAGAAAACACTCAAATAAGATTTTCCTTGTATCTTTTATTGTTTCTTGAAATATTTCTCTCTTCAAAGCGTAATATTCGTTTGGTACAAGCAGTTTCAGGAGAAGCTTTATATAAATTTTCTTCCAATTCCAGCAGCAATCTTCCTAACTGTCCTGACCTACTACTGCTATTTTGAATCTTTAGTCTGTATTCAAGAAGAAAATAGCTCTAATCATCTTCTGACAATGATGAATCAAATGGGATATTCTCTTCAAACTACCTATTTCGGCTTGTTTCACAATAAAATGATGATAAATACAAATAGCGTGATTAAAAGCTGCAGTCATAACTTTAGGAGGAGATTAATCTCTGACATGCACTACACCACACCTTTTAAATCACCCTGTAGATTGATATTGCTTTTATAATAGATATTTGAAGCATTTTAAGATGACAATTACTACGGCAGTCTTTTTCTTTCTTTTTCCTATGGAATGGAAGAAGGTAATCCAGAAACTGGTTTTTAAATGTAAATTTTAGCATAAACAGCAAATGAAAGGCTATACATACATATGCGTATCATGATTTTAGAATCTCTACAGTCAATTAACACGGAAGAGTTAACATCAAAGGAGTAATTTAGATCTGCTTTTTCAATTTTTTCCTAACTTTCAGAATTAACATTTCAAATTGTATATCAAAAAAAGCCCTTATATGTTAATATCATAACTCAAACTTTCCTAGATACACTGTAGGTAGGGTTATAATATAACAATTTTTTCTAAATTTAATTACTGAAACTAATTAAAAGAATTGATGTTAAAGGTATGACGCGGCAGCACAACATGTTGCGGACAAGCAATTTGAGTGTTTTCAAGCTTGTTAAACGGATTTTAAGATTGTCATGTTCATAATACCACATCGCAGGAATGTCATAAAACTGAAATTATTAAACTAAGATAAAAGCAACTCGTTAACTTGAAAAATATTATTAAATCTGTTTTGGTTTGCTAACAAATGTTTCGTTTGTACAACACAGAGATGTAGGTGGAAGAAGGTAAACGTAAACAAAATTGGGTGTTGTGCCCTTTAACGCATCAAAAATTATTAAAAGAAATTCGTTTTGCGTAAGTAGATACAGTTTCGTTTATACTTTTGTTGAAAATCCTTGTAGGTGTATCGAACACCTTGTAACGGCAAAACTGAAGTTTCAGGTAGGAGGAGGATTTAAAATTAATTTATTTTTAAAGAGCATTTACTGACGATGACGTAAAGAACCCTAAAAATTTTGCAAAGGTTAATATTCATTTAAAATATGTTAGCACATTAAAATAACTTTGACTGTATCACTGTCGACACGTAAATGCTTTTATTAAATTGAAAGGAAATAAATGTCATCACGTGTGTATTTTTTGTATTATTATGGGCGAAAAACTTATTATACAAATATTATATCTTGTTATCGTCACCTACATTATACACTAATAAAAGTCATGATGATAGGTAGTGTTTGTAAAAGTAGGAACTTTCAGTAGTTTTCTCATGATTTAATATTTCTTTTTTGGACAGTACTACCAGTATTACCAAAGTATAAACCAATGTATTCCTATTGACTTCACTACTTTTCTATGTTAAAAGTAGTTTCACAATTAACATGATGATTTGATCAAGTATTTGAATGAAAAAGTTTCCTTTTTACAATATTTCAAAAACGTAAGCAAGAATGATAAATGAACAATTCCGCGTTTCAGAGGAAATTTTGAACTGATTTTTGTACCCCCATAACTATGTGTTTTGAGAAAGTCGATGCATTACCTCAACATATAAAACCAGTTGTGCATCTAGTAAATGATCTTTAAGAACATAAGTAAAACAAATCTTATGATCTTCTTAGGATCTTGGATTAATTCACTTATAAGACCTACGGAGAGTCCATCTGCAGTTGATTAATTCTTTTATACATCACCATAGGAAAAAGGTCAGAAAATATCGTTTAAAAATATGCCAAAAACATTTTATGTGAGGTTGAGTCTAAGAACAACATCACTCAAGGCTTTCAGGCAAACAACTGAATTTTCCTTAAATTTCTTTGTGATGTTCTAAAAATCAACAATAAGACACACGTGATAAAATAAAAGAATCTGTTAAAACTAGTCTCATTTCATTAGTTCTAGATGACCACTCAGGGTCACATCAGTTTACCATTCTTCGATAAGTTGTTGCAGATTACAGAGCCACGCCAGACTTTGTTTTGTACACGAGCGCGAAATATCAAAGATTGGGCTTGCAATTCTAAATGTGTCAAATTTTACTGAAAAATTACACCCATAATCATTGAATTTGGTGAGGTTCCATTAGTATAACCAGCTGGATGGGGAGTATGGGAAATCCGGAAACCCTTAATGACTAGCGGCTTCGCAAAAGCACGTAGACTTAGTAGAATCTGGAGAAGATTCAGAAATCTGCAAATAGTTACAAACTCACAAAAACTCAGGGCGCTACAAGAAGTTTCTGAAGGCTTGGAAGAAATTGGAACACAAGACGTCGGGAGTTTGCACGAACCTGGAGATTTATAAGAATTCAGCCGAAGGTTCGCATGGGTTCAGAATCGCTCAAGTTACATTTTAATATTTTTTGTCAGTAAAGTCGAACATCGTATTTACCGTCTACATAATGCGCTTCTTTAATTTGTACTACTTTATTAAGATCATTAACCAGAGAGTTAACATACAAGCTATCTATTGACCTGGTTACTTATTACGCAAAAACCGAGATAGTCGGATCTGGTCTAAAAAATAGATAAGACAGTTCTTATAGGGCCTTGGTATCCATATCATTTCAGGGCGGTAATTTAAAGGAAGCCTTCTCAATTAGACGTTTAGCTCTGAAAATCTAAGAGCCCTCAGCGCGACTTGACTGTCAGAACATATCTGTATAAAAATGCAAAGAATATTTCAGATATAAAAGTTTTAATTTGCATAGGCCAAGATTGTAATATAAACGATAAAGTTGACGATGCAATGACATCTTCAGGACCAGGCTGTGTTTACATGATGTGAATTACTTTAAGATGTAAATATATATAAAAGTAAATGGTGCATTGGCCGAAATTGTTACGTAGAATGATTTACAAACAAGATATTATTACTTCAGATTTTGTACTAATTCAATAAAATTTGATTTAGGCAACCCTAATGTTCAGCAATGCATCTGTGTATCAAACAACTAGCTTCTCCAGTATACAGTGCCTTTTTTAATCTTTGCTAATTAGTATTTATAGAAACCTGTATTCGATAAAATCATGATCTTGGCAACATGAAAGATATCTAACAATAATGTGTTGGAATATAATCTCGTTACAACACTTCTTCTTTCTTGTTTTTATGTAAATGTGACAACACTGCGGTTGGTGTGTTGAGGTGACAACACTGTGGTTGGTGCGTTGAGGTTATAAAAAATATAATGTAATAAAAATACGTAATAAGGTCGTTGTTGTCAATAATAAAAATAAACTTTATCCTCTTCTGTAATATTATTCCATAACAAAAATATAAAAATTCAACATAATGTACATATCTAAAAATTGTCGCTGTTCATAAGACCAGATAAAAAAGGTATCTGCTATTCACCAAAACCAGGTTTTGCGTTTATATTTGGCGATTTCAATAAAGTTGGTAGCAGCTACTGGTACCTTGTTATTAACTTTTTTATGAAATAAAAAGTAGGCCGTGAAATCAGAACAGCAATTTTAGCGAAAAAAGAATCCACATCTTCTGATTTAAGAGTGATTTGGGATATCAGACAAACTAAATGTATAAACAGATTTTTCCTATGTATCCCTTTAGGATGTCAGTGAGGTATATTTGGCCAAACAGGAATTTCGAGTTTATGTGCTTTTGATTTCATATATCTATAAAAAGATAAAATGACACGAGAATTCTTATTTTGGAAATATTTTATTTGAGCCCAACCGTCGTCATATCTCGAACAATTGAAATTCATTCAATTCACATTAAATTGTCTATAAAGTTTTCTTGGCACCTAAAAGTCTTAGAGACGTTATTTCTCATTATCTAAAACGTTTAGAATAACTGAATTGTACTCTTCATCACATTTTGTTTAGACTTCTTCTATGTCTCCCAACCAACTAATTGATGGTGCAAGCTTCTGATGCAAAAACTGACGATATTTTGGAACAACGAAGGTGTTATTGGTTTTGAAACTTGACGGAACCAAGAATAATGAGTAGCGCTATTTCTCAGTTTGCTTACAGTCTGCATGTTATTAAGGAAGTAGGTAGTAAGGACATATACACGTTATAAAGCGTAGGGATTTTAAAATGGTTTTACGCTGTAAAGAGATAAAAACACACCCTTCAGTAAATAGTAACCCAATCAATTTCGAATTCATAACTTCCTGATAATCAAGCTATTGTATTTGCAAGTTTAATTAGCAAAATAGAAAACGTGAAAAGTTAGAATAGTGACAATATGGTACTTAAATAAATACTGTATGATAAAATAATTGGCAGTTGTTTCGTTCAGTGTTAAATGTCGGAAGATTGTTGTAGTAAACTTACTTTCAAAAATATCAAACGGCTTTGAAATGTTTGAAGTACCATCAAACATGAATCACATTTTAACTGGCTATTATGTATACTGTTTCAATCCCGTGCATGTCTTTCTTATTATTTAATTGTTCCTTGCCTTAATATAATAAAATTAGCAATAAAAAATCTTAATAATTCTACCTGCCTGAATAATAATTACATTTAAGAAAGAAATATATTACAATAACAAAGTTTCAAGCTACAACAATAGCATCCTTTGTGTTTAAAGGCCCATCCTTAAATATAAAAGCACCATTTTGTCATTTTATTATTATTTATTACAAGAAGAAATATTGTATGTAAATGAGTGTTGCAATTGCTTCCTAGTGTGAACATGTAGTAAATAAGAAAAGAATATACAATACATTAACAAGCATTAAAAGCACGTAGTATTTGGTATGTGTGCTATTACGAATGCGGATCGAGTAGTTGCTTTTGGTATACATGTCTTTAATGTATAGTTCTGGATCTCATGCAAACTGTCCTGATTGACATTGAGGAATGAATAAAGTCAGCATGTGCGTCAATATGCCAAATGAAGTATCAAGTGGGCGCATTTGTTAGCCCCAGTAAGCTACTAGTGCCCTTGAGAACATCTAAATGGACCTCAAACATCATCGAATAGCTAAATATAGTTTAAGTGGTGTGTTAAGTAATTTGGCGTTTGTTCCAATAACCAGATGTTATTTTTCTATTTCGATTTATTCATGAAAACGTTCACCTAAACCTACACTTCAATGAAAAAAATGGTTTTTTCCTTGTTTACTTTTGCCTTTTTTAGGGACTATTAAGTAAGTTATTAAAGTTAAATATCAAAGATGAGTATAAATAAATATGGTGTATTCACATTTATTGATGTTAAGAATTAAAACGTTTTTGTATTTTTTTTCTTGATAATCATGCAAATAAAATATTTCAATTACTGTTGTGCATGTAGCATGTATTTGTTCATAGCAGAAAAATCATCTAACATTATTTTAAGGTCGCGATTAATAGACAAGCTGCAGATGAAAAATTAATCTGACATGACACATTAGTTATTGTGCAAGCAATAGATTCAATACTAATGTAACAATATTTAAATATGAATAGGTAATAAATATTGATAAATTTGTTTTTCAAATTTAGATTTAGACTTTAGGTTTAAGCAATTAACTTATTACTGTAACATAAACACACGCAACCTAACAATTCAAGGGTGTTATTAGAACCATCCCTCGATGAAAGTTAATTTTAAACATGTTTGTTGTATTTTGTGTCCTTATTATATGACATGGTTAAGTTAGAAAATTCTGCAGAGAAAGTAACGTTTGGTGAACAACAAGTAATGGATTTCAAAGGTACTGAATCTACAAGATTTAAAGAAAAAAAATAGTAAATAATAGTAACCAACACAATACTTGTGGAATTTAATATTTAAAGTAGACTTCGTCAACTGAAATCAGATTGAATTTTGCCCATGGTATAGACAGCCTTTTGAAATTCAAGGAATTTACGAGTACTGCAGTTTCCAAATGCATTGCATTTATATCATTTTCAGCCGGTTCCGAAACTACTTTCTAGAGATAGAGCACAACGTATGCAGTTTTGTCACTGAACTCTGAATCCTGATTTTGTGCAGCATGTGTTACGGACAACAAAGCTACATTTACCCGATCTGGATTTACCAACTGGCACAATTATCATACTTAAGTTAAAGAAAATCTATACTTAACAAGCACGCCAAGATTTCAACACGAACTTAAAATAAACTTATGGTACCGTAGTTTGGAGCTAAATTGATAGTTTTATTTTTTATTTTGAGCGAAGAATTTTACTCGTTAGTTACATTTTCATGTACAATTAGTATTCCTATTGTCTTCGTATTTTAAATAGATTTCCACACACAGAACATTAACATAAGTTGAAATATTTGCAATATAGAAGAAAAAGAAACTGAACAATTTCATACCTTGTTTGGGGCGAATTTGATCATGCTTGTTTCATAACACATAAATGTTGCAGAAAAGATAGAATATTGATCAATCTGACCCCGGTTTAAATATGTTAGTTGGTTTAGGAAATATTCTGCTGAGAACTAGTCGGGGTTGATTGATCACTAGTGTGAAATTGATCAATTCTTAAGCGCCTTTTGATTACTACAAAAGAGACTTTTATATGCAAAATTTGCTTTATATTAAGACAAAGAACGAATACATATTACGTAATACAAAAAAAGGCACTCTTACATCGTATATATTAACAGAAACAAATATTAATCAGTACTGGAAACTCAGTGAAACATTATATCTCTTTTACATCAATATTTTTTTGAATGTGTAAATATCTTCACCATCACAGTTTTTTAAATCAGGATTTGGAAGAACAGCTATAATATCACCATTTCCAATTATAAATTCGTCATTCTTTACAGCTTTGAATATATTTCGTGTGCTATTCACAGACTAAATACCCAGTACTACAATTCCTTTATCTGTTGATTCTTCAATTATTGCAACATACCTATATGTTGTCTTTTTTCTACTTCCTCCTAGTACTTTAACCAACAAATATGTTCCTTTTTCTAAATTCTTATTTGCTGAATAATATTCAGATTCGTCTCCGGTTTCTTCAGTAAGCTCGTTGTCAGAATCGTCGTGTAGTTGTAGTTCTGTTTCATCTTCTGAAGTTGATTCATTAGGAGCGGTTACACTTTTACCTGGCTCTACTTCAAGTCTTTGTCTTTTAATGTTCCGTCTTGAAGGTGTAGCCGTGAATCTTTGTTGTTGTAAGTAGTTTACTAAAACATTGTTAACAGAATTATTGTGAATGTCATCTTCTCCCGGAATCTTATTTAAAACTCGTTTTGGATCTAAAGGTACGATTCCAGTGGCTTTAAAAGAAGCGATTAAATCTTTTTTAATGGCAAAGGTACCACCTTCCCCTTTTTTATCCATTTCAATTAGAGAGCTAGCTAGTAATTGACCAAAATCTTTTTTATCGATTGATGTATAAGACGGATGTGACTGCTTCCATCTACATAAAGTTGACCTCCACGATGTCTTAAATGCTCTAAAAAACCCCACATCTAAAGGTTGTGTTAGATGTGTAGAGTTTTTTGGTAAACAAACAAAGGCAATATTATTCTCTTCACATAACCGCAACACCTCATTGGTAAAATGGGCTGATAAATTATCACCCAGCAAAACTTTTCTACCTTCTAGTTCTTTTGCATGAGGTAGAAAACATAAAGTGAACCAGTCACTAAATGTTTGGGCGTCTATCCATCCATGATGTGTGCGATTATATCTAGACTCTAATGCACAACATCTTTTGTTGCAGCAAGGACGCCCTTTGGGGCCGTTCTCCGTCCACTGAACCCACAGCTTTTTAGATTTATAAATAACGTATGGAGGTAACAAATCTCCTGATGCCGACCCACACATCATTACAGAGGTAGCGCTTTTCGTAAAATTACATATTCTTTCTGGGTATTTAGTACCACGCCGAAAGAGCATCTTTTTATTCCCTGGGTTGTCTTGCAAATTTGTCTCGTCGTAATTAAATATGTTGCACGGTGGAACATCTTACAATGTTTTACGTAAGTTGTTAAAGTAATCAGTTATAGTTTTTTAGAAACAGAAGCTCGAGAACGTTTAATATTAGCAGCAAGTTTCTTTGCAATTGCATTATTATGTCGTTTAATTAGTGAATACACCCAATCATTTCCTGGCAAATTATTTTTAAATGACGTAATAGTACGGCCCTGACTATCCAAATAAATTTTTGCTAATTGCCTTAGATCGGCTGTTTCTAACGGAAATCCCCATTCGCCACAAGTGCTTGCAGCAGAAAGAAAAGCTTTTTTTTCGTTAAATGTAAAGACAGTTTGTCCTCCATTTTTTCTTATATGACGTCAATGGTACTTATTGTGTAGTGTACCATACGATATTTTGTATTCTCTAGCAGCTTTACGCAAACTCCAACCGCTTTCAATTACTTTTGATAAGGCCTGCTCGACATTCTCGCTACTGTAGTCTTTGTATTTTCTGGCACCTAATTTTCTCTTATATACACGTACCATTGTATTTACATTAGTCTAAAATAAAAAACAAATAGATACATCAATAGAAACAACAATCAGCTAAGTAAAAAATGATGGAGCCAAATTGATCAGTGATCAATCTCACCCCTCATGTGTGATCTATTTGACCCCGCCATCTTAGTCGCAAAATTCCCGCCAATGTGTAAAGTTTTCCGCTTTTATAATCTACTATTCGGGTTAACGATAGATCAACTAAAACGTATATTTTGCGAAAATTACAAAAAATATTCTCAAATAATACTTACCAATGAAAGTTCCTAAGTATGCGAAAGGTGTCAATTTCACACTATAAATTTCTAATTCTTGTTTTACAGAAATAATTGACAAAATGATCGATACAATAATGCACGTCTCACAACTGAACCTTCACTCATTGAATGTAATAAAAGCAAGCGCAAACAAAAGGGTAATTATGGTATTGTATTTGAAGATACTTGGCGGAGAACTAGTGATTAATTTCGCCCCCGGAAATCAAATTCGCCCCAAACTACGGTATGGAGTTTTGGGTGACAATGTTCTGGGATCGTATGTTTTAACGAAAATTCATTTCTAGAATTTCTCAAAAATACACTTCCCATAGCCTTAGAAAACATTCTCTTAAATTTTAGACCCTTTATGTGGATGGAATTGGATGGTGCTCCACCACATTACAGCAAGGAAGTTCGAGATCGGGTAAATAATAATTATTTCCAGCGATGGATGGGTGGAAGAAGATAGATGAGTTGGCCGACAAAGTCTCCAGACCTGAACCTCTTGATTTCTATCTTTGGGGACGTATTAAACAACAGGTCTATTCTAGAGAAGTACCAACTTGAGAGAAGAGTTGCTTTTAGTGTGTGAGGTCTGTATACAGTTGAAAGTGGCCATTTTGAACAGTTTCTGTAAGAATTTTCTAAATAGTTTTGTCGCCACTCATTAAACAATGTTTTTGTTTTATTAATCTCTCTGTTTTTGTGCTTTAACCCTTGTTGTGTAATTCTAATCCCTTTGCTGTAATCTTAACGTGAAAATACATTAAATAACGAGTAATTATTATGCATTTTTTCTGAAATGAATGCCAAAGCATTAAAGAATAATCAGAAATCAATTTTAATGACACTGCATTTTCTCAATTTAAAGATACTGAGTATTTAAGAAATCAGTTATGATTATACACACACATTTTTTTAAAGCTTTGAGCTATCATTTGCGACACTTGCAGCTACATTATTCTTAGCCTAAACACGTACAAGCAACACCACAAAGAAGACCTTACACTTTGTGTAACTCCTTATTGTTATTGCAAATTGACGACATGTTTGTTGACGTTTTCTACTCCAAATTGCATAACCAGTAATCTCCCAAAGTTTGTACCTAACCGGCTGAATCAGCCTGTATTTCCTTTTATAGACCGGTTTATCCGGTCGCTGGTATGTTCTAAATGTAAATCTAGCTATTAGCAAAACGAAAATATATAACTGAATTACATTTGATATAACGGAAGCATTGGCTGGAGACGAGATGTTTCTAATATTTCACTTTACCAAAAAATCCTAAATCGTCAGCACAGCAAACTGTTTGATAATTATGCAATGGCCAGTGAATGGACAGAAGAGAGCAGGTAGCCACCTTGAAACGAGCTTTTGCCTGCGCGGAAAACCTATGCAAATATTAGGAAAAAGCTCACCATTGACATGTGTCGGCAGCAGCTACCCATCAAAAGTGTTTGATCAAACTGTAACAAAGACATGCTAATAGCGGCTGGTATTAAACCCACAAGGTCCATCCAAGTCCTTGTATTGATAAGCCAACTGGAGGTCTATATTGTGATTGATATGATGAACTTTAGTGTATAAATTTGACGCAACCCAGAAAAGTACATTAGAGCATAAAGGACTGGAGATCATTTGAAGACTTTTTTAAGTAGTACATTTATTTTTTATATTAGGGTTGTGCAAAAGTCTTTTCGTTTTTTTTTAATGTGAAAATCAGTTATTTAATATTTTATATATATATTGTCCAAACTCCTTTGATAACTTCAGTTGCTTGTAGCTGGAGATGCTTCAAAGCTTCTTGATCTACAACAGTCGGCCGTCCAGTTTGAGGCCGTATTTGAAGAGTGGTGTCACCACTAATGAATTTCTTAAACCAATTTTGAGCCGTACGATCTGATCTGCCATCTTGACCTTCAACCTTGCGGATTATACGAGCTGTATCTATAGTGGGGTTGGGCATTTTGCTCACTTTGTAATGTTCAAATTCGAAGGTTAAATTTTTGATCGATTGCTCAACTAGTTGATTAATTGATTAACCAATCAAAAGTAA
This sequence comes from Ignelater luminosus, assembly GCA_011009095.1. NCBI lineage: Eukaryota > Metazoa > Arthropoda > Insecta > Coleoptera > Elateridae > Ignelater > Ignelater luminosus. The sequence continues at coordinate 70,610 of VTPC01000862.1, forward strand.
TGAAATATTCAGACTTATCCAATCAGATCGGCTAATCAACTGATCAACTTGTTCAATGATTAAATCATTTTTGTGCAATCAAAATTTGAAGAATCGAAACGCGATACAACAGAGATTAATCTGTAAACTACACTCTTTGATATGACATATAATTGTCAAATAGTTCAATCGTTTAACAACTTTTCTAGAGTCAAAGCTAACTACCTCAAAAAAAAAAAACAAAAAGACTTGCACAACCCTAATATTTTTTAACAACCAATACTCCAAAAATGTTCAAATGGCATTGGTTTTTGATTACTTTGTACCCCTGAAAATTAGATTGGTTTTCTTATTAATTCGTGCTGTGAACTTTTTTTGTTAATCTTCTGTAATCAAGTTTTTGTAGACAATTCTAATAATAACACAAACTATGAAGGGCATTGTTTGGTCTAAAGCTGTTGACTAAGTAATAAGTGTCGTTATCTTCTGCTGATATAAAATTTGAAAGAACTAGAAACCGTACCGGTAACAATAACCATTATATGATGATGATGATTCACGACATGTGCGCCAAGTCGAGGCAAGCGATAGGGAAGATTATTTTGAGTAAAAAAGTTCTTATCAATATACGTCTGATTTTATTGCGTTACTAAGATATGGAGATTTTAAATCAGTCTTAACCTAGTGGGTTCGATCCTGGAATCAGGAAGGAAGCTCTCGGCTTTGGGACCAAATCCACAGGGTCATATGACTGTTTCAGTTGATGTTCAAATTTAAAACAAATACCTACACGACAGTCTAAAGATCAGTGACGAAATCAAAAGAAGGCAATGATAGGCAGACACCTACGCTAAAAAGACTTTTGCTTCTATAAACAGATAGAAAAAACCAAAAGATAGTATGTCTATGCAAGGCACCTGTCCACCACTAGAAATAATTCTGGTGTCGTCACTAGTAGTAGTTAGTTAACTACGAGTATGTAAATATATTTACTATTAGACATAGACTGTAGAAAGGGAGAAGTTAGAAGAAAAACTGAAAAACGAAATTGAATAAGGTCTTGCAAAATTCCTTCCTGATAAGAATTACTTATCAATTTGGGCAAAAAGATTTCCTAACTCTATAATAGGGTGTAGTATCATACTACAGTGCAGTTGCTACAATCCAAATTTTTTGACACCCCGATGTTGAGATTATCACGATGTTAAAATTAGAAGTTGAAATAAATGAAAAAAATGTTTGGAATTTAGGATTATCACAAAATTCGGATTAACGCAGGTTCGGATTATCGAGGTTCATCGCAATTTTCAAAGACATTTCTCAGGTAAAAAAATGCAGTTAGATTGATGAAGCGACATTGACGACTGCGTGATTTGTAAAAGACGATCGTATTTCAATGAAATGATACCACTTTGCGCGACAAAAGCCGTGGTAAAATTTAATATGAGTAATAAACTTGCTTTCATGCATGCCAAAATAAATACTTTTTACAGAAATTTCGCTATACTTCATTTAATTATTGTTACACTTAAAACTGTAATTACATAAAAAGAAAGTTTATCGTCTTTGTCCAGCTGATTAAATTATGTATGCATGTATGACATAAGTAAACTTCATTATTTGAATACAACAAATGAAAAAGAAAAACATAAATTCTTTTATAACTACTTTTACCACATATTTTAAAAAACTGTTAGTAAAAGCACTATTGAATGTTTACCTTAACCTATAATGTGAAAATAAAAATTGCAAAATCTGAAAAAATTGTAAATATAATAAATTCTAATTAAAAATGTGAATAGTTAAGATTTTCGATTTACATAACAGAAAATTAATGCAAGCATAACTTACATTGCTTTTAGAAATAAATAAATGACATATATTGGCGTTAATTTTTAAGACCGTCAGGTGTACATTGAGTTTGATGTAAATTAATAGCGTTGAAGTATCCTAACCTCAGGCAAAATAAAGTGATTAACATTTTGTTGTTTTTAGAAATTAGTCTTGTAATTTAACGATAACTATATTTGAATTTGCCTAATTGATCTTTAATTTTGATATTTTTATTAATATTGCAACTTTGTAATTAAGTTTATCTTAATTATACACTGTGAAGGAAAGTTAAACAAATGAATGCTAGATTATAAAATACTCTCTATTGTGCCAAAACATGGATCAGTCAAAATAAGTACACATTAGGAATCTATAAATCCCACGATTAGAAGACGCACCTATAATACTAACAGGCGCAATCAAGTAGTATCTTTCTATCGATATTTCAATATTGTAAAACTTACATAAGAAACTTCTTGATAGTCAACACAAATTTTGCAATGTAATGTAAATATATTAATTGCGATTTTTATTCTTCGTTTACTTTCTTTTAGTATTTGCCTGAATTTTATTTGTTATTCAACGATAGCGAAACGACAACTCCTATATAATTCCATTCTAATAAATTACATAAATGACAAAGGTAAATAACAGTAATTTGTAAAAAATTACTATTGCAAAATATTTTTAGACATTTATTTACTTTGTAAAACATTGATTTACTTAAATGGACAACTGTGATTTTGTACCACACCGGTTCATAAACGAAAATAGACCCAATTAGTTAATTAATTACTAAATTAATATTAACAGCCTATGCCTGTTTGTACACTATGAACACCATTGCTGCTGCTGAAAAATTACATGGTATGATACACTTTCTCTATACGTCCAATAACAGTTAACGTTTTATTCTAAATATTTTCCAGAAAGACATGCAAAAAGCTTCTTTGCTTGAAATTTAAATGTAATAACTACATATCTGAATTGCAATTTAGAAATGTTACCTTTTCCCCACGATCAATTCGATTACGAGTAATTGAATGAATGTCTACCGTTGAATTTCCGGTTGTAGGATACCCCACAAAATGTCGATAAGGTACGTAGTACGTGACATAAAACAATTTGGTAGCAAAATGGACCCTACGCGTAGAAATAGAAAATATGTAAATTAGCGGTTCGAACGGAGTAATATAAAACAAAAAAGCTATTTTGGGTATGCTAAAAATAGTATTTACTTATATTAGTTTTGAACAACACGAGGAATGAAATGGAATGCCTTGTTATCGTAACATAGTAAATGTGATTTTTAACTTCTCTAACAAAATGTCTTTTTTTGTGTGTAAGAAGATTATTGTCATTTTTCAACTACCATTAAGGTTAGAGTTAGTAATCTTGGAAAGATTGGCACACTCAATAGTAGCAACATTAGCGAGCCTGATATATTCACAAGTTTGGTTTTATTGTCAGAAACAATAGTTTTTGCCTTAAAACATGCTTATTTGTTTTTCTGCACTTTAATTATTAACTTGTAACAAGTATAAAGTCTTCGACTTCTGTCTAACTATGACAAAGTTTCTGTTTTCATTTTATAATTATTATGTAAATCCAGATTTGTAATTTGATATTTTGCATATCTAGTAAAGAGCTTGAGATAAATTGAAGTTCTACAATGTCGATTCAACACAACGCAATTCCTTATTAATGAACTAAAATGACAAGTGTTCATCGATTCAATTACCCTTTGCCAAAGCTGGTCGCACAAGTTTGTCATATCTATTTTTTGGTAAGAATTCAATTTTTAACAGCATCTTCAAAAAGAGAAATCTAATAGTTCTATGCTTTATCAAGGGTAATTGTTATTTCAACAGATTCATTTGTTGAATTGGTAATGGCTTCATTTGGACTCGATTCTTTGGTTTCTGTTTATTTAGTGTTAAAGATGTTAACTTCTGACCACTTGTACAAGAAAACTAAACTGAAGAGAAATTTTCTTTTTGCAGATTTGCAATAAACACTCATAGAAGTGTGCTTTATCAAGTTTTAGAAAAATTCCCTATATGAGAGGATAAATCTCAAACGACGAATAAAGCCTGTTTTGGAATCCTGAAAGCAAGAGTACCTACAGGCGGAAAGCATCGTTTCTCAATCAGTCGTGTAACGTAGTAAAATTTGAAAGATCTTAACTTCGTATGGAACACTGCTATGATATTTCCAGGTATAATGATCAATACACCTAATGTTTCTTCTGCTATGGAGCAGCACTGCAGCAGGGAATGCTATAAAGCTTTTGAAACCAAGAGGATCGTCATATCGGATGCGTATAGAAAAGAAGGAGAAAAATGGCAAAAGTGAGTCCTAAGATTGCTCAACTATTATGTTAGTCCAGAACAAATTTTTCGAAATTATATTCTTTTTGTAGTAATAGATAGTGGTTGATCGCGGAAATTATTAATCTGAAAACTGGATATAGAAGAGGGAGACAGATAATGATACCTACCCACACTAAACGGAAATTGTAACCAAGACAAACAGGTCTTACAATTACTGATATAAATCACCAAGTTTATGACAGCTAAATATTTTTGGGGAGGTATGGTATAGGAAAAACGATGAAATTTTAGTATAAAAGAAAAGTTGGATTTTGTTTAAAGCTGTGTATGTGAGGTTAGTGTGTGCGGGACTCTAGAGATAAAGTTATTGGATATTAAGATTCAACTAAGTAAACTGCTTTCAAAGATGCTCTCTAGGTATAATAGTGGGGCAAGGGCTTGAAGGAGAAAAGCTGAATTTATTTATTAACAGTTTCTTAGCTTTCTTTCAATTTGAACTTAGTTTGCACAATTTCATCAAGGAATAAAACCAATCAGAGCAGAACGTTTTTCCATTTACTGTCATTTACTTCATCTGTAACCGCTGCAAGAATTGGGTCAAATTTGAAGTAGCAATAGAATGATAAACTACACATTATGAAGTAATAAATGAATGACTCCTAGGTATGAACAAACGGATGTCTCAACAAGAGCGAAAAATTTAAATTTGGCTCCATCTTTGCTGTTGTGCTTTGACAGTCAAACCATTATGATAGTTTGATGGTAGACAGTCCGCTATTATTAAAAATGAATCGCTATTTGACACAACAACGTATTCTTATTGTTAAACATTATTTCAGAAATGGTGAAAGGTTAACTGCCATCACGATTCACAAATTGCGTCCCATTTTTGGTAATCACAATGTTTCAAGTGCATCAACAGTGAAGAGAATAATCGAAAAATTCAAAGAGCCTAGGTCGATTACTGATGTTACACCATCGACACTTGTTCGTCCAGGTCGTTCAGCAGAAAATATCACGGCTATTCGCCAAAATGTGGCCTTCATGCCTACAAAATCCAAATGACTCAACAACTCAAACCTACAGACTATGCACAACAAAGAGAGTTTGTCAATCGGGTCACTGAACAACAAGTGAATGGTGAGTTTTCCAACAAAATCATCGTCAGCGATGAGACCCATTTTCATGCTGATGGCTTCATAAACAAGCAAAATTGTCGCATTTGTGCTTCATGAGAAGGAAATGCATCCCAAACGTCTCACTGTTTGGTGTAGAGTTTGGGCTTCATTGGACCATTTTTCTTCGAAGACGAGGCCGGGAATATACAAACAGTCAATGGCGAACAGTATCGAGGCATGATAACCCAGTTTTGGACTTCTTTCTCTGGGATTTTTTTGAAGTCAAAAGTTTATGTCAACAAGCCCACGACCACCTAAGCCTTGAAGGAGGAGATTAGACGCTGTATCACTCAAATCCAGCCACTTTTATGCCAAACCGTGATTGCAAATTTCGTCAAAAGAATCAAATGTGCCAGCAAAGTCGAGGAGGGCATTTACCAGATGTGCCGTTCCATTCCCACGTGTCTAATTTATGATTAAATAACAATTTCCGTATTTTCGTTAGTAATAACTAAGTAATTAAAAGAGTTATAAGATTCTAGTTATATTTTAATTATTATTCAATATCAAAACCAGATATGATTTAAAGAATCATACAACTGCTTACAGATGGTTGTTGTACATGTATAGTTGAAGCATAATTCATTATTATTATTTCATAATTCCTTACTGAGTTATTAAATAAAAACTAGATGTAGTAATCATTTATACATATCAAAATATATTTATCTAGAAATGAATGTTTAAAAATGTAATCATAATAATAATTAACGGGATTAATACATAAACAGAAAATGAGAAAAACATTAACTAGATTAGAACTAATAACGATATGAGCATCATTCATTTAAAGAGAACCACTCCTATAAAAACTTAACCAATTTAAAAGTTTAAATAAAAATATAAGAACAACAAGCCCTAAATGAAAAGCAGATTTTAATATTGCGGTACGATAATTTATAATTCATTTTAAGAAGTTTTAATTAACACAAAATTTAACTACTTTTGCCATAATTCACTTTGAATGTTCCTTTTTTGTCTTAATTTTACTTAATGGGTTTAAAAAATATACAAACTTTAATTTATTACTGGATTTTACATATAAAAAGTTCTGCTCACATTTTTGAGGAACTTGTAAGAATGTCATAATTTTATAAAATTTATTCTAACTACACTTTTAATGTTTATGTATACATATAGCATATCAACCTATCTAAATTTAAATTTTTATATCCACGTGAAATAGCGCGCAGTAAAAAACTGGATTTCTCTAGTTCATATCGAAAAAGGAGGAGTAAGTTTCGTTTTGAAAACAGTTTTAAAGGAAAACAACAGTTGGCCAGTTTTAAATCAAAGACCCGAGAAAATTTTAAATTTCCATTGATTACATTGGAGAGAGAAAAAGTAAACTAAGTTTAAATAAACATTACACCGCTAGGAAGATATTTTTGAATTCAGACCTTGGTAGTAGCGTATATTTTTAATCAATAAACAAACAAGACTGATTTCTTAAACAGTGCTCGTTGTGAATTAACAGACATCGACTGTTACCTAATTTTAACAAATGTACCATCTTGTTTTGATTACATCAGATTTCAGAAAAGATGTATTTGTTTGCTACACATACAATGGCGTTTCAAAAAAAAAACGAACGGTTTTCGTCATATTTTGTATTATTTACTAAAAGCTTGTACGATTTACTCTTGTTTGCAGGCACCTAATGATGAATTTAAGATTATTATAAATCATATTATTTATTGCTTTTGTCATAGCAAAAAAATTTAAAAAATCTAAAGGGCTAGTTGCATAAGGCGTTGTTAGCTAATAAAGTGGTTATTGATGTTATTCTACATCCCACCAACTGGGAAACTCATGTCATGAATTATTATTGAATTAGTAATATCTTTCATTTAATGCAATATGACGAGATTTCAAGCATTATAACAGCTAAGTATAACTAAAATTTATTAAAGGACGATGTTATATAACGCGACGGGAATTCAAAAACGATGGGACATGGGATAAACAAATTGTTAGCTAACAACTCTTTATACAACCGGTTCACAGATTTTGTAGCAGTTATACTAATGCAAGATTTTGCATAAAGGAATCTTAATGGTTAGAATTAACAATTCAACGCTTCAGAAAATCTTAAAATATTTATGATGACATTAAACCAAATTTTGGTGCTTTGGAGCTTTTTCCAGTAAGCTCTAACTAAATTTTATTAATTCTCTTATTTTATATACTTCGTTCCGAAGATGTTCACAGACAGCCACCAATCAGGTTTCTTTTTGTCGCTCTTGAATTAGTCATTTCTATTAGGTGACTCTTCATAATAAGGGTAAATATAAGCACAGGAGGAAAAATTAGATATAAACACAAATCAGGTTTTGCCTTTCCTTAATTTCATTAAAAAAGCTAAATAAGAACACTGGTCTCAAAATATCGTCTTTGGCGACCCACCTAACATTAAACCTTAAAGCCTTTAATGGCCCTCGTTCGGGCTTTGTCTTTCAATGCGGTGGCCCACTACAGGAGTTTTTCCCAATAGTCTGGAAGTCATTGCCGACAACTCCATTCGACCACTCGCCCTGAATATAGAGCATTAAGAGTTATTAAGAGAACTAAATACAAAATTCGAGTCGGGCTCCGCCCTCCCACGGACGACCTGCGGTGGCCCGATGTTAGGTTTTGGCCTTCATTAATTTTCTTAAGACAACTACATAAGAACACAGATCTCGCTTCGCTCTCCAACCAGTTCTTTCAGTTCACCTTCTTAGAAGAGCTTAATACAAACACAGCTCAGGCTATGCGGTCCAACGATCAGTAATACCTAGATCGTTTGGAAGTTATTCCCTTACAAAAGAAATTACATATCGATACGACAACTCGTTCACCTATTTGTACCGAGCAAACGGCACTGTACAATTGGCAGTCTTGGGATACTTAACAGTTACTTTGTCAAAATTTTCCGTGTCGATATCAGCTGCTGTCCCGCTAGTGTAGCATCTATTTTTATTTCTTTTTAGTTAATTTTGTATTCAGATCGATCGGAAAGTCATGATTTTGACCGATGTACAAAACAGTATAAAGGTACTCCCATTCGGCTGAGAAAACAAAATCCGTATTGGTTCAATCAGTTGCGGCCTTGGTAAGAATTAGTCTACTTTGGTATCAATTTACATAGATTTGGATGACCACAAGAACTTAAGTGTTTACAGGACTATCGGAATTTGACAAACGTGATGGTCTCCGCGGATTCAAAGCATAACAAGAAAACAAAAATTTAGATAGTAATACATATTGTCCAAAGTTACTCCAAAAAATTGATTACTCTCTAAACGCTTTTGACTTGAACATTTTGAAAGTGATAAATCAATATTTGATGAACTTTCAAAACTTATATAGGATATTCATTATTTTATACTTTTTATGAGATGGTACTGGAATATTGGAAGATCATGAAGAGTCATTTCAACAAATTCTATTTGAACAAACAAATCAGGAGATATATTTTCAATTTTATTCTAGATTCTTGTTGAAAACGCGCATTAAGATTTAGAACTCAATAACTGCTACTTTCCCTTATACACCGACCCCCCGTAAAGCCGTGATTTTCTCTTTAGGACCTTTTCTTGCTAGAGGTTCTACGGAAACAAAAATATTCAGTACAAGCAGGGGTCCCATGGTATAAGAGTCTAAAACTGAAAGTTTTACTGATTTCATGGTAGAAAAAATCGTTGAGAATACTAAAGGGTTTTCCAATAAGAGGTGTTATTTTGACATTCAAAGAAAAGTGCCATTTTTTAATATAAATGATCGGATGTTTATTTCATTATAAAGAGGAAGGTATGCCGTTAATAGTGGAAAATAACATCAGGCAAATGACCACCACGACCACGCTTACAGGACAATATCCTTTTCATGAAATTTTCCATAACCAAATCGCAAAGTGGCTGCCCTATGTCCTCGATAGCCTCACGAATTCCATCTTTGAGGTCTTGAATCGACGCTGGGCTGTTGGCGTAGACCTTCTCTTTCACGTGGCCCCAAAGAAAGAAGTCGCAAGGTGTTAAATCACAAGATCTCGGTGGCCAATTGTGATCACCTCTTCGAGAGATAACACGGTCCGGAAACTTTTTCCGTAAAAGATCAATGGTTTCGTTGCTTGTGTGGCACGTAGCGCCGTCTTGTTGAAAGTAAACGTTGTCCAGATCAATACCATCCAATTCCGGCCATAAAAAATCGTTAATCATCTCTCGATAGCGCAATCCAGTCACCATAACTGTTGCTCCAGCCTCATTTTCGAAAAAGTAAGGTCCAATGACTCCGCCGGACCATAAACCGCACCAAACAGTCACACGTTGAGGATAGAGAGACTTTTCAACAATAACTCTTGGATTTTCTGAGCCCCAGATCCGACAATTTTGCTTGTTGACGAAGCCACCGAGGTGGAAATGGGCCTCATCACTCAAGATGATTTTTCGATGGAATTCTGGATCATTTTCATGCATTTCAACGACCCAATCAGCAAAGACACGACGTTGTTGATGATCGGCCGGCTTGAGTTCTTGTGTTAACTGGACTTTATAAGCCTTAAGACCCAAATCTTTATGCAAAATACGGTGTAATGACGTTTGTGGAATGGCTAATTCCAAAGAACGACGAGGAATGGACAAACCTGGGTTTTCTTTAACACTTTCGGCTACAACAGCAATATTCTCGGCTGTTCTTGAGCGACGTGCACGGGTTTTATTCTTCACATCACTAACTTGTCCCAAGAGCTCGAATTTTTTCACCAATTTCTGTATTGCGGTCCGACAAGGTGCTTCACGGTGACCCAAAAATGTTCGAGTTTTACGAACCGTCTCTGCCAAATTTTCACCATTTTTATAGTGAATTTTAATAATTTCAATGCGTTGTTGAAGCGTGTATCGTTCCATATTTATTAATGGCGTAGTTTCTACTTGTCAAATGTCAAAAAATGATAGCTTCAAAAGTGACATCTACCGAAATAGCGGGCTATTCAAAATAACACCTCTTATTGGAAAACCCTTTATAAGCTACTATAATTAATAAAGCATGTTAATTGATTGTTGAAATAAAATAACCAAACTGTAATCAAACGACATTTCAAACTGTAAACCGCATTATATGTACTATGAATATTTGACCACAGGATATGAACACTCCTCATTGAATCAACTGTAGATTAAAACTATGTTTCATCCGCTTTTTACAGTTTATAAGAATTTGAATTGTATGGACATTGCTTTAGGCTATATTTTTGTACTGAGGGTTAAAATCTTGCCGAATATTAAATTACGACTACAATGATTATTACGGTATTTGTCAAAATAGATTTATATCATTTAAACGCAAATATTTTGTAAAATTTAAAGTAATAAATCAAGTTTACATAATGTAGCAGAGATAATCTCTTATCGCACATCCTTTCCTGACCCACGCGCAATTTACAACATGTAGGGTATCTTATTGTACTCATCATTATTATTTTTATTATACAAGATCAGAAAATCACACAAAAACCTTTTTAGATTTCCAGAAAAGAAATAATCATAGTTTTAGTTTTTAAAATCACAATAAATTTCAGTGTAAACATTTCATTGAAACTAACAACCAAATAAACATTCAGAGCAGTAGAGTGTTCTTGAAAATATTCATTCAGTTACGCGAATTTTATCACGAATTCTTAAAAGCGATAATAGCATTAAGTATTGTTTACATACAGATAAATAACATCCCAGATTTGCTCACCTTGAGTTTTATTTGTACTCGTTGTTTATTTATACGGTATTTGAATAATGATTGCATAAGCTTTGTGTGTGCTGTGTAAATGCAAATATTCCATACTTGAAATGCTAAAATCTTCTAATTGCATTTGTATCTAGCTGCTATTATTATTGCAATAAACTTTCACGTGAAAAACTCATAGCGCGTGTGCGTATGAGTACCTTGACATTTTAAAATAACCGATTATATTTATTATTATAATAGGGTAAAATAAAACTTTAATAATAATAATAATAAATAACAATAATTTACAAGAAAAAAACTGTTTTGAATGTTTTATCTCTTAATCATAATAACAAATACCTACAGTACACTACATCCGATCAACTTTTAATAGAAACGTAAAGTTATTTATTTATAAAGTATAAATGTTTGTGTGAGTTATTGAGCTTAGAAATACACAATGTTGCAAACAATATTATAAAAAAGGAGCACTAATAAAAAAACACTTCTTATGTTAGTCTTTAATAACAAGTTAAGTTTATTCTTCATACTAAATTTAGTGTTATGACTTTGATTTTCACCTTAGAATTCTAAATATATTCTATGTGTTATTTTATTAATTGTATTGTTTTCTTTCTTGTGTTTGTAAACAATGAAATCATTTTCAGTTTTTTTTCAACTGGCTGTACTCCTTTTATGTGCATTTCGTTTTAAGGAGAATTGTCCAAAATACTAAGTTGTATCTTCTCGTGTATGTTTTCCTTTTAAAGCTTGTAAATAATGATAGGAAATTAGAACATTACTTTGTTATTATAGCATATTAGTGCAATCACCTATGTTAGAAAATGGGGTCACATACGAGGGTAGTCTGAAAAGTTTCCGACCTCAACGTGACGATGGCAGCACTCGTAAATAAAAGCTACTGAATTTCGTTGTTCATCTGTTGACAGTTACTCACCAAAGTTTCAGCCATTTTGGACGCGCAGTTTTTATGTAACAGTCGTTTGAGTGAGTTGATGTGAGTTTTTTTGTGAAAATGAACAAAATCGAGTATCGAGCTGTCATTAAATATTTGTTTTTGAAAGGCAATACGCCTTCGCAAATAAAAGATGAGTTGGATTCTGTGTATGGGGACTCTGCACCATCATTTACCACAGTGAAATTTTGGGCTGCTGAATTTAAACGTGGCCGTAAGAGCTTGGGAAACGATGAACGTTCGGGACGTCCAAAAACTGCAACTACCGACGAAAACATCGCCAAAGTTCACCAAATGGTGCTAGACGACCGCCGAATTAAAGTGAGAGAGATAGCAGAGGTTACGAACATGTCAAAAGAACGTGTTTGTCATATATTAAATCAACATTTAGGCATGAGAAAGCTGTCCGCGCGTTGGGTGCCGCGTTTGCTCACGTTAGATCAAAAACGTGTTCGAATGAATATTTCCAACGCTCTTTTGGCGCAGTTTAGGCGAAATAAATCCGAGTTTTGGCGCCGATTAATTACTGTAGATGAAACTTGGATACACCATTATACGCCCGAAACAAAAATACAGTCCAAACAGTGGACTGCAAAGGGGGAACCGGCTCCAAAAAAAGCAAAAACTGTTTTTTCGGCTGGGAAAGTGATGGCGACTGTTTTTTGGGATAGTCATGGAGTTATTTTAATCGATTATTTTCAAAAAGGAAAAACCATTACAGGAGCATACTATGCATCATTACTTGACAAGCTGAAGGCAGAACTTGCGAAAAAACGGCCACATTTGCAGAAAAAGAAAATCCTGTTTCACCAAGACAACGCACCGTCTCACACCTCAGCGGTTGCCATGGCGAAAATCCATGAATTACGGTTTGAACTGCTTGACCATCCGCCTTACTCAGGAGATCTAGCCCCAAGCGACTTCTTTTTGTTCCCCCATCTAAAAATTGCGCTCGGAGGACAAAGATTTTCGTCAAATGAAGAGGCAATCACCTTCGTGAACAATTATTTTGCAGAGAAAAATACCGAGTACTATTTGGACGGGTTACAGAGATGGGAGCATCGCTGGGAGAAGTGTGTAGAGTTACAAGGAGACTATGTTGAAAAATAAAAAAAAATTTTCAGAAAAAATGTCTTGTATCTTTGTTAGGTCGGAAACTTTTCAGACCACCCTCGTAAGTTGTTTTCGTTTCGGTCTTGAAAGATTTTCTGTAATTGTCAGCAAGCCTATGTAGGTAGCTGATCAGTATTATAGATATTCGGTATGCATCAAGAAGATTAGAAGTTGATTCTAGCAAAGGCAATCGATATCGGTTGGCTTTAACTTCTCTTCCAGCACCATAGTATTTAAAGGTATCCTAGATGAAAAACAGTTCGTCTGAAAAGAGCAGTTTCACTGACTGATAGGAAGAAGTAGGTATGCTTGGTAAAATATCGCACGTCACATTGGTATTATGTAGTGATTATTAGACATCGGATTTTCTAAGTTTTCTTAAGAAATAATTGGATCGACTAGAGATTTATCTTTTGAGTGTGAAGGCAAAACAAACCTCATACAGAATACGGAAAATAGTCGATAGATAAGAAAATGTATAGATGCAGACTTCTAGATTCGTAACCCGTTACGCTTTTCGCAGAGAACAGGAACTACATTTGTCCAACTTTATTGTTTGCTAAACCCCTGTCAATAGTAGTATATTCACGAAAAAATACTGGGCTCAATTTCTGCAGCTGCCAACCTAGAAAGGTCTCCTCTATTAGTGCCCAGCTACCTATCTATTTTCTTAATATGCAGTGAGCAGTTTTAGTACTTACAACCTTCTAACTTTTTCCATTAGCTAGTCCATTTTAGGCAAGTTAAATTTGATAATATGGCCTTTACCAAGATTTCACTTTCAATATGCCTTTGCTTATCTTGAACCCATAAACTTAAGATTGACCGTAATCAGGAGCTCCAGGAACACCTTTTTATAGGTTTCAAGAATTTATTCCAAATATTTAGTGGTGTTTTCATATAGGGCGATTGAAAACAGGTTCTGTACCGAAATAAATTCCAGGTTAGCAAGGCTGTTATAAAACTGGAACAAATCTAGTGAGAGAGCTAAAAAATTTTTTTCAGTGGGAACACCTACTGTTATTTCGCATTAAAACGTGTGGTAATAGTAGCGGGTGTTCGTGTTATCCCATAATAATTTGGGTGAATATTATATTTTTACTGCATTTTTTCCGACAAACACAATATTAATTTTTTTCAAAACTACAAGTTTCTTATATCAATAATATGTATTTTAGTTAATTTAGAAATGTAAATGTTACAAATACAAGTTAAAATAACATAGAATAAATGCAACTCAAAATAAATTCTAGATAAACTGAAGCAAAACTAAACATATTTTAAAATATCCAAAAGAAATTCAAATAGCTAGATGATAATTTTTACTCTGAGGGTATACAGTCTTTGTCCTGATCACTGTTATCCATCTTCTGCATTTGAGACATTGAATCCAGTCAGTTTTTCCCCTGTAATCCTTCCAGTTTATATATCAGATACCGCAAGAAGATGTGTCTATATTTTTGTTCTGCTTTTCCGAACTGACTTTTTCTGGAGATTTTGCTTACCAGATGAGCAAGGCTCAACTTATCTGTTAGAAACAGATGTAGAATCATTAGAAGTAATCACAGGTGCTCACTTTACGTCTTCGACATTTCTAACAGACACAACTTTGACGTTTGTAGCAGATGCGTCTATTCTTGATTATATCTTCTTATTCTACCTCGCTTTCGTTTCTGTTTTGCTCCACTTTCTCATTATTCTTGCAGTAGTTCTACCAAGCTGGCATCTAACGCTTTTCTAATTCTCTTATGGTTAGTTTCTAGTGCGTCGGGAAGTCTTTTTAACGCCTCAGCAGGATTAGGTGAATGCAAACCTGACGTCAAAGTTTTGTCGACAGTATCACTAATTCCATTTTACAATCTCCTAAGCAATAAAAGAAACTGTTCTTTTGGGATACAACCAAGGTATCCGAATTGTCATCGCCATGCATGAGATGTGTTGCATTTTATTATTTTTGCATGCCTTTATAACAGGCAGGACTGTAGCTGGCGGGCGGGCAGTGCGTGTCTAACACGCGGGCGCCACTTATAAAGAGCGCAAATGTAATGAAATCGCATTCATAATTTTTCCAGGCTACATCCGATTTAAAAAATTATAATGGTACACAAAGTAATAAAAAGATATTTTACAAGATTGTTTTAAAACGATACTCATTCCTACAATTAAACCTAACTGAAGAGCGGACTATATAGCATATCATAAATAACTCCGGAGATGTTTATATTGAGTCTGCCACTTTCAACTCTACTTAGAGCTTTAAGAATTTTCCGAAAACATCTGGACAATAAATGTGCCATTCTAACAAATTGAAAAGAAATTGCAAACTTCAAATATTCCTCTTTAAGAGTCTTTGGTTCACTTTGGTGGTAGTTAGTTGTAATTGTGTTTTTGTACAATGCATTAAGACCGATTATCGAGCCTTGCACTTTTATCTATTGATAGTAATCTTTCTGAGAATTTAAATGTCGAAGAAATAGTCGATCAGTTTTACTTTTTCAAAGAATGTAGTAAAACAACAGTAAGTATTTACATTATACCGGTGTAGAATTGGTTCATCAATCATACGAATTTAACTGTGAATATTTAACGTAACTGAAATGCCCAATTATATGGTTTCCTACTTATTTTAGAGCGAAGGGTTACATTTGGTTTTTGTAGACAAAAGAAAATTTAGTGCACCTGTACAAGTGTACAGCGCCCCAAAAAAGATAATGGACAGAGCTAAATGCCAGTTGCGTAGGCAACCCATTCTACAACATCACCATTACTTTTAAACAATTCAAGCCAAGGCAGGGTCTCTGCAAAGCGCCTGTTGCAAGTAGTTTTGCTTCATTGAATCTTTACCTAAGCGGCAGCCGAAATTATTATTTTCAGTTTTTAAATAAACTTCAGACATGAAAGCTAAATATGTGTAGGCATCCTTTTCTAGGTATGAATAACACACTTTTCGCCGATTAAATAAGAATGTTGTGGTATTGTTTAACAGCAAATGATCTAAAAAGAAAAACGGGTATTTCGTTAATAAGTGTTATTTGTTTACATTTGTAACTTAATTAAATAAATAAAATTTCTAAGCTTAAAATGTTATTAAATTTAACCTTAGCTTCTGCAAGTTATTAGTAAATGTTGATATATGTACTGTGCTAAAAGTGCTAAAAATAAATCACGAATTGCTGGCAGAAGAAAAACGTTCTCTCAGAATTAAATAGAATATTCCTCTGTGGGTTTTATAATACGCTTCTTTTAGAGCTTAAAGTTAATGCTTAAAATTAATGCCTTCTTTACTAAAACTTTCTGGAAGTTAATCGACGATACAATCTAACGATTAGTATCAATTAAAAAAATTTCTAATACACACAACCTTTTGGACCAATTTAATAATTTATTATTAACTTAAGTCTTAACTGTATTCCTTCCTTGAAAAGGATGCACACAAATGTTTAGCTTTCACATCTAAAATTTATTTAAAAACCGAAAATATTATAATCTTCGGGACCGCTTAGGTAAAGATTAAATGATGCGGAACTAATTGCGATAGGCGCCCTGCAGAGAGCCTGCCTTGGCGTGAAAAAACATGGTAACTAAAAAGGATTTAAATTTTAACAGTTTAGGCATTTATTTTTTTAAAATAATGTCCATCGCAAGCAATATATTTATCTATATGTCCAAACCAGTCATTAAAAATTTCTGGACATAAATCTTCCCCGAGATTTTCAATGGTTTGATTTATTACCATTTCTTCGTCAGACGAAAAACGGTGACTTATAAGAGCTAATTTTAATTTTGGAAAAAGACCAAAATTACAGGGGGCTAGATCTAGACTGTAGGGAGGGTGTTCCAGTAAACAAATTCCAGAAGTCTTTAAAAAATCCACAGTATAATCTGCCCGATGAGAAGGTGCATTATCGTGGTGTAAACACCAATTTCGTGATACAGAAGAAGGTCGCATTGCTTTTAGCTTTCAAAAACTTTAGGAAGGCAGACAGTTGTGTACCACCGAGATGTTACTGTGGCCTGTTTTTCTAACTTCACTGTGGCCACCAATCCCTGTTTTGTAAAGAATATAGCGTACATTCGTTTGCCCGTTATTCTTTGTCGTCGGGCGTCTGTTGGTGTTGGTTCATCTTCAAAGACCCACTGCTTCGCCTGTTGTTTAGTAGGAATATCATAATGATATACCCATGTTTCGTCTCCCGTTACCACATCTGAAATGTTCTTTTCGCTGCCGTTTTTAAATTTTTTTATGGTGTCCCGGTACCATTTTACACGAGCATCTTTTTGCTCGTTGGTTAAACGATGCGGTACCCAAACTGTGCAAACCCTTAATCCTAAATGTTCGTGAAAAATTGAGTGTACCGATGTTGCATGAATGCCAAGTGTCTCTTCTATCTTCACATATGTTATATGGTGACTGTTTATCACTATCTCTTTCACGGCACGGATGCTTTCTTGGTAACAGCAGTTGCAAGACGTCCCGAGCAAAAGTCATTAAGATTTTGTGCTTTCTACGCCAGCATTGGACGAAGCAGATCTCCTTTTGCATTACCGTACATCATAAGGCTAATTAAAACTCGTTTTTATTCTAGTTACACTCTTTGTGTTTCCGGAAACCACAGTCGTTTTGGCTCCGGGACTATCAGTAGTATCGATTTTGTCGTAATTGTATAGATTTATACTTTTGACGGTTTGAAAAGCAAGTTCGGCGTTATCAAAAAAAGTCATAATGTCATCACGATCGGCAGAAGAAGAAGATCTAGCTTGATTTATGTTGGATATAATTTTAAGATTGTTCTGAGCTATAATAGAATGAAGATAATCCAGATAATTGTTTTTGAACGCATGCTAGTCAGAAGGAATCCCCAATTCGACATCCCCCCGCTAAGTGTGTCCGCAATGGTAGCTTCTTCATTTTTGCTTAAAACAGTTGGATCCCCAACAGGCCCAGGATTCTTTTCAAAGAGTTTCACAGCAAGTGTTACAGGAGGTACTTTAAATTTCCCGGCCGTCCTCTTCTTGGACATACCTCTTCTAACGGCCCCCTTAGCTCTTTCCATATCTGCGTAGTTAGCCTAGGATTTGTTCCTCAGAGTTTTTCAATGTGTTCTTACCATTGGGAGACTTATCTGTAACAAAAAAGAAGATTACCGCTCTTTGTTGTGGCGAGTCGATCCAAGCATCTCCTCACTCCTAAAAAAGAAATTTTTGGTTCTGGTCAAACAGACGGAGCAGATGTAGATGTGTTGCTTCTTCATCCTAGCTTGATTCAGGTTTAGCACTGATCAGATAACATAAGAAGATCGTTGGGTCATGTGTGTGACTTTTCATGCCCTTGCACAATTTGGTTTTCCAGGTAAATGCCAACTCCAGAAGATTATTTACGAGAAATGAAGTATGTATTAGGTAAAAGACGATTTCGGCAGTCTTTAAGATTAGGTTACAAAACCTTTTCTCTAAAATCTTATCCAAAGATTTTTCATATCCCAAAATTTCTAAGACAAGTTAGTTTAGCCCTGGCCTTAAGTTTCGAAATGAAAGTCTGTTTCTAAGTTAATCTTTTTAATATCAGAAAAGAAGGAAAAGAAAGCAGTGTTTATAGACCTGGTATAAACTACAGAATAGATTTGTTTT
This sequence comes from Ignelater luminosus, assembly GCA_011009095.1. Classification (NCBI taxonomy): domain Eukaryota; kingdom Metazoa; phylum Arthropoda; class Insecta; order Coleoptera; family Elateridae; genus Ignelater; species Ignelater luminosus. Next base: position 89,350 of record VTPC01000862.1, read on the forward strand.
TTAAGTTGTCTTAGAAAATGACCCAGAGAGTTTATTCCAAAAGATTTTCTTTTCTACTCCTCTCCATTGTCCAAACCAAATCTGTAGAAAGCACTAAGGTTCCTGAACTTGGGGAGTGCTAAATCGTTATTGGAACTCAATATTTTGCTCACGGATTTCTGCTTCATGCTTTTTGCTCTATTTTTCCTTACACGGTTATTGTACAACTGCTCTCCCTTTCCTTTTTCCTCTCTCTCTCTCTCTCCCTCTCCCTCTCTCTGGTTCTCTCTTTATTTTTTCTGAACTGTTGAATTCTAGTTCTTTGATAAAAGTTCGGAGAGTTTTAGACTGTCATAATTTTCAGTTGTGGTAGTTATCGTCTATGCATGTGTCTCTGAAGTGAACGAAAGTACTAATAAAACTGATTCCTGATTACATTAGGGCAAGGTTTCTGTGTAAACCTAAATCCTAAAGTGCACTGTTTTCTAGTTACAGAGTGTCAACATTTCAGTTAAAATCTCGGATTTTCTTGAAATCTCGGGGACTGCGTGAGATATTAAAAAGGGAATTTTCATACATTAGCTTTTACTCTTTGATGTTTGTAGAATTGTGCGAATTTCATGATGGATACATCATTAAGGACACGCCTTTTTAAGAATTAAAACTGGAAAAAGAAACAATTACCTGGATGTTAGACTTACTGGATAATTGAGAGACTAAAACCGCTCTTGTAACCGCTTTCGAGTAAAATGGAAGATTCAAATGATTTCTTGTTTTTCTAATATCTCGGAAACAAAAATACTAAAATAAAATTTCTTGCACGGCCTTTACTCTACAGCATTTCCTGGTGAATTTCAGTTGTGCAACACCTTTTTAAAAAATGCTTGTTACGACACTGTTGAGAAACAATTAGCTACGTTACTTTTGGAGTCTACAAATAATTGAATGATAAAGATTATTCTTGCGGTTTTTTCATAAAATGCGGCGTTTTCCAGTAAAATCAAATTTACCAACTCAAGTGATATTGAATCTTCATTTAGTGTTTTTGCTTACATGACTTCTCTTTTAACGCAGCACCTTTGTGTTCTTATTTCATTATAAAAAATTGCAATGTAGCTTTCTTTTTATACTGAATCTAAATTGTTGCCGATCTAATTTTCCTTTTCCGTTTCTCAAGAACACTTTTAGAGTTTTACAAGAAGAATCCTTCTACATTTTAGTTTTTTATAAATATTAACCAATTACTTACTTTCCATTTTATTATCTTTGTCACAAAAAAATTAAATAAGGAAAATGCTTTTTTATTCAGATGAAATTAAATATTTTAGTTTCCACGTAATTTATTCTAATTAAATTCTCAAACTGCAGAACCTGTTTCTATTTATTTTCAATGTTTATGGAACAACGTTATAGTAATATGCATAGCCAATAACCACACTCTAAAATTGAGAAAAAAGTAAATAAGTCTTCAACTTTTTCTTGTTAGATAAAAAAAGATTTAATTTGTGATTATGTTTGCCATGACACGAATCTATTATTAAATTTACCTTGAATAACAATAAAAATTTACATTCGTGTATATTACATACAATTAGACATCAAAAATTAAATTTGTTGAAGTAAGTGGGAGAAACAACATAATATTTAACCAAAACGGTTTCGTGTCAAATTATTAATTTAAATGGTAAGTTAGAAATTCGAACATGAACTAAACATCTTTACTTAAATATCTTCCAGTTTCTAACAAATCTGAAACATTTTAGATTCGGTCAAGTTTTATCTAATTGGTATGTCTGCAAAAATTCAGTATTTACTTACATATATTAGTAATAATCACATTTTTTATTACTTGATTAGAGTGGCTAGAATTGTTTATGTCTAAGCAAAATAAAATTTTCAAGGCTACTGTAGTTCAGTTAATTATTCTAGGACCTTCATTTTCTGCTTTACAAAAGGAATTGTTTTGAAGACGATATGGTATGTTGACCTCTTTCTTGCGTATTATTATTTGGTCCAAGAATAATTCCAAAATATTCATTCTTAAATTCAAATCTACTTTTAACAACGTATTTCCATAATTCTACAACTAGTCTCTTGATTTTAGCTGATTCTCATCTATTTATTATCACATTGTCAGCCCAAAAGCTCAATCACGACAATAGTAGTGGATTTGTTATAAAAGTAACGGAACACAACGGAGATTGACTTTTTCTACTTACATGCAGAATCTTCAGAAATATGCTTCCCAATTAAGAAGTTCTTTTATCATTGAAACCAAATATTTTTTGGGGAAAAGGTTTCACATCAACCCAGACATAAAAATTAACATCAAGATCATAGATCTAGAAAAAAACAACCTAATTCAGACAAAAAACATTTTAGCCCATCTTTGGGAAAAACCAATTTCAAGAAAGGCATTTCACTGCTCTTGGAATAAAATGCTGCATACATTTGGTCCACTCAAGAAATATGCAAGCTCTAAATGCAATCTGGGGAACAACTGAATTTTGACAAAATATCTTCCATGTGATAGAATTAGGATTCAGTCAACTATTTCTAAAGTCTGTAGGCAAACAAGTAGTTTCTTAAACAGTGGTTATTAGATAAAGGAATTATTGCACATTTTTGCTCGCCTGCGTTCATAGTATTCTGAACTAAAGCACCAGCGTTTCTAGCCCATATGTTTTCTTATGCAGAGTATTTGATTAACACGAATGAAATGGCAGAAGTCTAAATACACAGTTAAGCAGAATGTAGATTCATTTGGTAAACAAAACAGCCTACCAACACCAAAACCGATGATGATGACCCCCTCTTGAGGGAAGAATCACTAGCATCACTTGGGTACACAAATGTAGAAAGGAAATACTGAATTTACAAAAACTATTAACTACTTACACACCAGAAAACCCTTACGTTTTGTTAAGTTACAAACAGTAAGAAATCGGGGGCGATTGACAGAAATATTTCTAGATCTGGTTCTTTTGAAAAACAACAATTTAGCTAAGCTGTAACTTTAGGAAATAATTCAGCTTAAGAATTCATGGGCGTTTGATGACAAAACAGATGACGTCATGAGCTTTTCGACAAGTGGCTCAAAGAAAAAAGATAGTGATCTGTTATGATTTATGAAATTTTTGATAGATGCCTTACCCGGCTTTATGAACTGTACCAAATGATTTCTTAATGAAAATGATAAAAACTCTGACAATCTTAACTTATTTGTATTGACAGAGGCATACGCTATACGATATGATTTAAGTACTTTTATTAGATTTACTACGTGTCATTACGTAAATGCTAAGATAATAATAATTAGCCAAGAACAGTGAAAACTTCGTAGATCTGCCGGTTCAACGTTAGAAGAACCAATATTATTTCAGTCAACACACTGTTAGGTGAGATGTGACTTTCTTGCAACTAAACCTCATCTACAGGTTAAATGTTTGTATTTTTTCCAAATTTGCCAAATTCGACAAAGATTTGTTGTACAAAAAAATACTTACTAGAACCCACGGCAATACTAGAAATAAAAATGTCTTGCAGTTCTGTAGGTAATAAAGGGTCCATTCAGGATGATTAGCCCAAGGAACGATTCCTAGCAGGCGCAGCCTACAAAGAGAAGGAAAAAGTAATCAGGCAAGGTGGGCAAAACAAGTAAAAAATAAAGAATCCCAAACGGATTTCACAAAATAAAGATAGGGACTAGGCCCTGAACAAGATTTGCATAATGCTGAGAAAGATGCAGAATCTAAACGAAATTCGAGAAGAAGAATAAGAGAACAAAAGAAAAATATGCACAACTCGAGCAAAAACATGGAAGAACTGTAAATGTCAAACGATGTGCGATAAAAGCCTAAGAGAATATACTTTAAAGCCCCAATTGGAAAGAGAAATACTTGTCTATTGTCCTTCAACCCGGAAGACAAATAAAAAGAACTGTTAGTAAGAAACACTTTGTCGGTTTGAATAACTCACTTAGATTATTCAACCAGCCTGGCAGGTTCACAGAAACTAAACCGAACTGGAAAGTCTGAGCAATCTAAAAAGTCTGAGAAGTTCAGAAAGGTCTTTTCAGATACAGCTATCCAGACATTTGGAAATGTGGTCTTGCCTGTACAAACCTGACCCTGAAACCATATCTGTGTAGAGCTTTACTGTAGTTTTGTATGAATTATCTAACGTAAAGAAAGGAATGTCAAGTTCAGAATCAGTCTATCCAATACAAAGATTATCGAAAATCCCAGCTCTGCATTCCAAAAGATACATGGTTTTGGTTCAAGATTAAGCAAAGAGTCTTATTTACATAGAGTCTAAAATGCGTCGTTACCAAGACATAACTCATTAGAGTTCCTTTTAATAGCATTATTATGTAAAGTAGTGAAAGCAAATACAGGGATTCCATCTAAAAATATTTCGAAACAGATTTCATGCAGATTCCATTCTACAGCAGTGCTCCTCATAAATTGATAGAAATAGAAAATAATCCAAAACGCATGAAAGTTTTGTAGAAGTTCAGACATGTGAAGGTTGGCTTGATTCACTAAACCAGCACGATAGAAGGACAATATAATTTATAAGTAAACCAGAGAGATACGACAAAATAAGACACGGTACATATATCTTTCATTTTAGAATTTCACGTAATGCTTAAGAAAATGAATATCAATACAGAAAATCACGAACTGATTTTCATTTGTTGCAGAAGCTTTTGTTCTTCAGCCCGTCTTTTTCTGTTGTGGTGATCGATAATACATGCAAAATGTTGAGTAGTAGCCGAATTAACATAAGGACACTTAAGGGAACTACAAATTAGAAAAAAAAGATTGGGAAACAGGCACACCAATGGTATGTTCAGATTCTCCATCAAAATAAATTTTGGATGATCAAGTTTATTAAAACTCCTCTTTAGGCAAAATGTTCTGGCTTGTCTCAAACAAAGAAATTAGGTTTGAGTACCTTCCGATCTCGATTTGAGTCGAAAATCACGAAAAGGGGAGGTATTTAATATTTGCCCAAAAGTCACGTTGTAGCTTGTACTGTATGTAACTTGTGTAAGGCATAAATTGCTAGAAATCTAATAATGAAAGAATCTCTGTTAAAGAGTTTTTTACTGGAATGAGATTAAACCATTGTAACTGTTTTGTCTCTAAGCTTCAAACTTAAAATCTCTACCAAACCTATAAGCGATTTTCATTTATTTAAATCGTATACTCCCCCTCTCTGCAATATTTGTAGATTGAAACGACCTATAGCACAAAACTAATTCTTAACATAGACGTACATATTTGTCAAAAAGATATAACCGCAAGATAAAATAGAATTATTTCCAACTGACGCGACATTTATCTATGTATAGATAGGTATATTGTACAAACTAGACCTCAAAATGCCAATTCTATAATACTAATTATGAAAGCTAAGAAACAATAACTTCTCATAAATCAAGGTAGTATCTATTTGCTCGTACGAAAGGAAGACGAAAGACAAATAAGGAACAAATTTAATTAATTACCTACACAAAATAGGTACAGTCTATATTATTTATAAATCGCTTTAGGGTTAGAAGTCAATTACAACTTAAACTAATCAATTAAGATTGCCTCAATAAATGTATAGTTTTAATTAATTACATACTACACGTTGAGTACATAAGAAAATTAGTATTTTACTCACCAATATTAAGAACTTTTTTCATTTTGTGCAATCAACAATATTAGTAATTTCTACTTTTTTGTTAGTTCTTACATTTACACGTATATGTGAATTAGCATTTTGTCATTTACTTTAATTAGCGATAAAGAAAGAAACCTGCTAACATTTTCTAATGCGCTAGTATGAGTCATTTCTACTTTTAATTCTTTTTTTAATTCTAATTTAGATTTTATGTTTTGTTTTTTAATTTGCATTAGAAAATCATAACTTAAATTTAGAAGATATAGGAATTCCGCTGCCGTTCTGATTTTTGCGGTTAATGTCTCTCACTATGATGACAGCTTTGTAGCACAATCACAATTAATTCTAATATAAATTTTAAAAGGCGGAACCTGCTACTATTATTATTTTTTATTATTTAGGTAAAATATACCGCACAAATGCCTTTAATTTTTTTTGTATAAATATTTATGCTGCTATTAATTAAAAGCATAAAAATATTTGATTATTATACAATTACACTTCATCTAACGATACATACCTTTAAAGTTGTCGCGTGATTTATACATACTACAACTAAATAAATAACAATACGAGTAAATGTTTATAAATAACTCAATATGCTTTAATAATAAATAATAGAGAAATATCTTCATAAGTTATTTATAAGCACCTATCTAATTTAGAAAATTTATTTGACTCGAAAGTTGTGATGTAGTTACTAACCTATTTTTTTTATTAGACAGTGACAATTGTGTTTATCAATAGCAAGCTCAAATAGATGGTAAATGAAATCATATCTTTACTTACTGCAACAGATAAACATGAAAACATGTAAAGCACAATGTTATACCTAACTGATCAATGCGTTCCTCGCTAAAATATCAAAATCTGTTTTTCAGAATTTGCGATTTCTTTTCTAGTCTTATAGCACTGAAATGATAGGCGGCTGAATGATGAGTTCTAATTGTACCTTTTTGAAATTTTGGGACTCTTGGTTTATGGCCCCAATGAAGTATTTTATAAATCGGTGCCCAGAGGCGGCGCATAGATTTCTTGTCTGATCAGAATCTCCTTTACGGTCAGTGTTTTACTTGTAAAATGGTACCAATCTCTGGTTCTGTTCTAACACTGTCAATATGCATTTCTATAAATACTTGCAATGTCTACAAATCAAATTGTTTCGATTTTATCTGGTACTTTAAACGCTTGTTTTCAGAGTCACACCCCGTCTCAATGCCACTCATAAACGTTCTATGAATTTTGCGTGTTCTGGATAGATTTAATTGTGTCTTTAATATGCCCAAAGCAGTCACATCATCGATTGGCTGATAAACTAGAAAAGCCATAGCATGCATAAAACCTTTTCTTGCTCAAATCCTTTACTAATAATAAGAAATCCAGAATTATATATTTATTTGATAACACAGAAAACTTCTGCTATCATTTGCAAGACTCACAATCAAAATTAAAAGCCGTGACTCTCTCCATCTTATCCGCTTGTTGGCGTAGTTGAGGTCTCAATGTCCGATATGTATGCATCTATGTGAATTTTATAACAGTAAGAGTCATTTGGAAAGCTATAATAAAATGTGCTAGATCAATAAATTGATATTGTGTCAAGTGGCACAATATATTTTATTTAATTTTATGAAGAGCTTTAGAATGTGAACTATTTAGATGAAATTATAGCTTGACATATTGGATTACCAAAGGTTGGGTCGACCTTTTCATTTCAAATAGCACCCTGCAAGTATAATTCATGACACTTGCTTTCAAGATGACGATCATGACTGCTTGTATTCGTTTTACATAAGTAAAAGAAGCAAGTACATCATGAAAGCTAATGTCACGTACTATGAAGGTCTGGAAAAGAGTCGTTGAAGGAACTATTAGGCAGCAAACGGAGGTGGGTTCATGCCAGGAAAGGAAACGACGGATGCGATATTTTTGCCCTGAGGCAATTGATGGAGGAGTGTAGAGAGATGCAAGATCTCGAGAAGGCATATGATAGGGTGCCCAGGCAAGAAGTTTGGAGGAGTATGAGAGAGAAGAGGGCGCCAGAGAATTATGTGCGGCTGACTAAGGAAATGTATAAGGGGCCGAAACTGCTGTGAGGAGTAGTGTCGGCAGGACTGAAGAATAAGAGTGGGCCTGCACCAGGGATCGGCACTCAGCCCGTACCTGTTTGATCTAGTGATGGACGTGTTAGTAAGAGATGTGAAGAAGGAAGCACCCTGGAGCATGCTGTTTATGGATGACAGTGTTCTGTGCGAATCTATCCGAGAGCAACTGGAGGAAAAATTGGAGGAGTGGAGGAAAGCGCTGGAAGAAAGATGGATGAGGATCAGTAGGGTAAAAACGGAGTACATGACAACAAGGGAGGCAGAAAGCATGTTTATAAAACTTCAGGAAGAACAGTTACCATTGGTCAAGACGTTCAAATAATACGAGTCGGATGTACAGAGCAATGGAGGGTTGGATGCAGAGATTCAGCATAGAGTAAACTGCGGATGGCTAAACTAAAGGAAGATAAGTTGAGTGCTGTGTGATAGTAATGTGCTGCAGGATGAAAGGAAAGATGTATAAGACGATGGTGTGACCTGATATGATGCACGGAACGGAAACTTGGCCTGTTACGAGGGCCCAAGAAAAGAAAATGACAGTGACTAGGATGAGGATGTTAATGTGGATGTGTGGAATAACTAGAAAGGACATGATCAGGAATAAGCTTATCAGAGGATCGGTCAAAGTTGGGTCTATTGCTAGAAAGATCCACGAAAACAAGCTAAGATGGTTCGGGCATGTGCAAAGAGGGAATGAGGACTACGTTGGGAAAAGAGTTGAAAAGATGGAGGCTGGTGGCAGAAGAAGGAGGGGGAGGCCAAAGACAAGATGGAAGCAAAAATTACTATTAGAGAAACTCCAGTATCAGGTTATATTACCCTTACCAAAAACTAGTTAATCGGTTGATAGTTTAATTGGAGCTTCTTTTTAAGACGCTTTTTCCAGACAACATAAGTCTCACAGACTTTAATCCGATAACCGATCTACACTACCCAGAAATACTAGCACACAAAAGAGCATGTGGAGAAGATTGGTCTGAGGCAAATAAGATAATCAACGCTATAAGATTTATATCGGCTGCAAGTGACGCGGTCTTCCCCGAGTTTCTACAGCAAATAATTATCAAGTAATAGAAACCCAGTTGAGCGGTAGAATACTTGCCCCATGTGTATAGGCAGACAAAAGTGACCTCTACACCCGAATAAAACGTGAGTCTGTATTTAGTCAGATCTTTCTTTTCTTTTGAACATAAAGAAAAGGTTGTTTGATACATTCATAGATACATAAGAGACGTTGCAGTAAATACCAAACTCCCAAATAGCAATGTGCTTGCCAAAGTGAAGATCCAAGAGCTAGTTATTAAATGAATCTGATTCTCGTAAAGAGCGAATATTATGTCTATACCTTTTCAACCTCAAATTAGGCCTAATCAATTTCAAATTGCGAATAATAAATTAAAGACTGGACTAATCAACTTCAAGTTGTGACCAATCAACTTTAAGTTGAGATCAGTCAACTTCAAATTGAAATAATATAAATTCAATGTCAGGTTGATTAGTTTCAATATGAAGTTGATTGATATCAATTTGGAATTGATTTGCTGTCTCAACTTGAAGTTGATTAGTTCAATCAATTGTTGATTAGAAAATTGATTGATGTTGGAAAGGTATAGTATATTTGATTTAATACAGCATGCTTTACAAACCGTTAAGGATCTCGCAAAAGGAACTTGCAAACCTGGAACACTTCAAAATTAGGGAACACACTTAAAAAGATTTAAATTTCCCCCAAATACTTGGAAGTAACTTTAGACACTAACTTGATCTTTGATTTTCAGATTCCGCATTGAAAAGTTAACAAATAAAGCAATAATAATCCTTTGGGTGGAAAAGTCTTGTTATGATAAAACATAGTGACCAATAAAACCCACTATAATATACAACAAAGTAAGTACTAGTAATTGCGATTACTTATGTTAGAATTATCTGAGGACGCAGATCGGGTAATAAAGCAATAATTACCCAGTTAAGCAAGATTCACAGGTTTGATTGCCTAGGCATAGCAGGATCTATGAATTTTTTACGGCCAAGCTAAAATATTCAGTTAGGACCTGCTCGCAGGAAAACACAAGTAAATGAATGAAATCCAGAATAAACTTATAGTGTTAGACTTGGGGGATTCTTCTGGTTTGGTAAATCAAGTCATTACAATGTACTATACACAGGCTGGGGCGTTGAACAGAGTTACTCGTAGTACGTTATTCTGAAAAGACATCAAGCAAAGCATTGACTGTGCAGAAATTAGCTTCATCAGCTTCTCTAAATGCGACACCGTAACACAATATTTGAGACTCCGGGTGGAATAATCAATCACCTATGATGACATTAGAAGATTTAAGAATCATCTGAACCCAGAATCAAAACTTGTAAGCGGGAAGTTTTGTGCTCTAGCTACAAACAAGGGAGTCCAAACCCTAAAGTGTCTGATTACGTGAAAGCTAGGTAAATCATATCGAAAATTACTACAACGAAAACACAGTAAAGAATATCATATTCAACACATATGCAGGAAACGACGAAAGGTTAGCTCATAAAGTATCAAACCGACAAGAAATTACACCAGAACAGCAATCATATGAAAGTTAGCAGATTTCAAAAAATTAATGTTTGTGTTATACAACAAGAAAATCCTCCAAATATTCCCTATTTATATGGCGTCAGATTAGAAGTAAATAGGGCACTTTTGGTACGATTTTTGGCAGTTTAGTTATGTTGTAAGGTACACGGGTGGTAACATTACCATGACGTAGAGGTCGATTAGTATTGACCAAAAAGCTTGGCCTGCCTTTCCTCAGTTCGCTGTAACAGCCTAGCAGACCAGTCAAAAAATGAGTGTTTGAGGCTGCCTAATTACACCTGATCGAGTACAAAAATGAAAGAAACGTTAAACTATAACTGAGATTTTCCTCTAGATCATGCATTCTATGACTTAATTAAACAACCAAGAATCGTACCGGAAGTCACTTATGTACTCCAAATCCGGCCAGTGAATTTTAGGCATATCAGGTTTTTTGTGTATGTCTATTGGTGTACTTTCACTACAAAAACAATTTTTTGTACTCGATGACGTAGGGTAAACTACGGTCGCCGCTTGGTTTAATAGTTATAGCATATAGCCAACTACTAATTGATCACATAAGCCAACATTTCCACCTTAATTTTGATCAGTCTGTATTATACATATTATGTAAACGTATAAATGTATAAAAATATTGATATACACAAGATGCTAAAGAGGCGTTGAAGTCTTGTGGGGGATAATCAAGAAATTTTTTTGGAAAGGTCATGTGCCCTGTTGCCTCCCACGAGTAGATCTCATGTGGCAGTGCTTATTAACATGTTAGCATTGCATCTTCTTAGAGTTCTGTCGTTTTTAAATTTGTATTTATACATTAATTCCTGTTTATAATTTATTCTTTTCACCAACCTCAGTATTCATTTGCATTGCAATTACTAACCACAATGGTTATTGTAAGAAATACAAAACGCAGACTGATAAGTCGTTATAAAAACTTTTTGCAATGTCGTTGTATATGTCCATACTGCATCTTAAAGAAAATCCTTAGAAATAAATTTAATTAAATCCGTAAAAAATTACTTCAACGAGATTCTTAATCATTCTGTTGAAGTTTGTCCTTGTAATGTGTAAATGCAATTACTCATTTAAATAAAAACTGAACGAACAAATAGACTGATTGTATTGTACAGTGAACGCTAAACATATTTGTATTTGCTTAGTTTTAGTTATTCTTATTGCTAGACCGATATGTTTAAATTATAACCGGTATATGTGTGCACTTAAAATTATAAAGTGAGGTTAAGCAAAAATTTCACATGATCTTTTCTAACTGATTTATTTTTTAGTTTGTTTTTTAAATGTGAACTTAATTTTTTGCTTCACCTACTTTCTTAACATCCTAACGTTGATGATATGCAAATACATAAATATTCTAAACGTTCTAAAATGAAGATTGTTTAAAGACTGATGGTAACACCTTCTATTTTATCACATTATAATCATAAATCAGTTGCTATAACTATAACATTAAAAAACACAAGGTCTGTTTTAAAAAATTAGAACATGTACTAATCTTATTAACAACGCTTTTTCCGAACATCAAAATGGTGTTTGCTGCCGTAACCTTGTGTTAAATGACTCCCAAGTTGTATATGAGCCATGTAACTTTTTTTGATTTATATATTTGAACTTTCCTTTTCCATCTATCTACACTTTTACTAATGATCTGTCTTTTTGCTTCAGCGCAATAACTAAAAAGGATACAAATCACAAAAGAAGAATATATTATTAGATCTTTTAGAATTACATATATTGTAATGTTATTCAATACGTGACATTAATAAATTACGGTTCAGAGTAATAAAAAGAAAATTGTATATTAAAATCAATCAGTTCTGCTTGAAATTAACAGAAGGAAAAAACAATGTTCGAGCTACTGTTCAATGTTCACACAATAATAATTATTATTAGCGGGTTTTGATTTTTAAGTTGCAAGTTAATACAATTCTGTCCTTGACTTACATTACCCAGAACTGGCAATGAATTAAGCACGTGCAAATATATTCACTCGCTATACATAATACAATTTGAAAAGATTAAAAGGATTGAGCAATAATTAGATTCACGCATGTCTTGAATTTAAACGTTGTTTTGAACTCATCCTAAAATAAAATATTCACGAATAAATTAAATGAAAAAATAATTTAAGAACTAAAGCCAGTTAAATCTTGATATAATTAATCAAAATACTTGTTTTTAACAGAACAAAATAAGTACTTGAGGAGTTTTTAGTTCTCGGTGCGATTCGCTTTTGTAATCTTCAATTGTTTTTGCCTTAATTTGCGTATTTTATGAGCTAAGTTGCTTTGTTTGTTTTGTCTATTGTTTAAATATTAATATTTTCCACTTCTCCTTAATCTTTCAGTTCTAAATTTGAACAATTCAAGGTTTTATTAATATTGTTCGGTTATATTAAAGGGATCTAAAGCATCAAACAATCTTTTATTATTTTCTTACTTTTTTCTAGTCTGTCAGCTGTAAAAAGTCACCACAGCAACTCTAATCACTGAAGAAGTTACTATACTATAGTACACATAGTATTATTATTGTTGAAGATATTGGAGAAAAGCGTCTAGTCGTGTAGAAAGAATATTTTTTACCAAAATGGACATTAATTATGAAGAATGATTAAGGAATAAGAAAAAACTAGAAGCAGTGGTGTAACAACCGCTCCAGCAACCCGTGCAATGCGGCGGGGGGGGGGGGGCATCAAAGAAAAAGGGCCGTCACAACTCACAAGGTGAGTTAGTTTGAAAAGCCTGAGGGAAATCACCGTACTGATCTCGAGGAAGGGAATCTCCATACTACAATACTGAAGGGCTCCGCGTTCGGAGCTTAATTAGTTGTTACGCCACTGACTAGAAAAAGTGGATGACTTCATCCAAACAAGGATGTTATGGGTAACTTTTTTATTATTATAGTTAGAGGTTTGGTTAAATTCTATTTAATCATGTAAAAATCCAAACGGCTCCATATAAAAAAAGAAAGTGCCATTAGTATGTCGGTATCAGTCTTCTTGAACCTACGCTAGAAACAATTGTTACCTCACCAAGACATTAAAAGAGGTTTTTGATTTTGAAGATCAATTTACTCTTATGCTTTTCCGTAGATTGCACAGGGTGTCAAAATTTCTTTGTCTTTAATTAAATCTTGACACCCTGTATCTCGAAAATGCTGCAATTTAAAAAAAGGTTTTCTGGCAAAAAAAAAGGTTAAATCTTTGTTGAGGAATGCAATGCAAATAATTATATTTTGTTTTTCAGATGACGTACGACCTTGCCATAGCCTGTCGAACTTGAAAAATTCGTCTTTGCTAGAAAACGACGCATTCTACGAAACAAACTCAAGAGTCACTCTTGGTTTCAATCGATTGCTGATTTGGAAAATAAAATTTCGTTTTTACTTTTTCAGTTCTTTTTAACTTCGGGTGCTAGCCTACTACCGATTCGCAAAGCTACATAAGTAAAATAGTAGACACTTTATGTAACAAACATGTAGAAAATCTTATTCCGATATCTCATTTTGTTCTTGAAATATTCAGAAAACAAGGAAATCTTAAATAAAACTTTAACACCCACTATCTAGGAAACAGTGCATTTTGGAAAAAAAAGTTATATGACAAACAGATATTTCATTTTTATCAAGAAATACGCCTGCCACGTATTTGCACTAATTTTCAAAACAAAAAGATTAAAGTAACACCTTACTGTCTATTCTATCTGCAATAAAGCAGAAAGGTAAACAAAAGTATTGCACAATTACAATTACATATATCTATCACAGCAAGATTTGCTGATTTTGGACAAGTTTGCGGCCTTCTATTACGTGCTTTTAATCTGACTTTTCCTTTTGAAAATTTTATATTTTTGATTATAGTACAACCTGGTGTTTCTGCACGGCATTTCTCCCAGTTTTTGCCTACCGTTACCAATAGAATGTGTTTGATAACTGCCAACAATGTTTGTTTCATATCTCGTCACTAAGAATTATTTTTTTTTTGCTTTTTGTCTCAACAGCGACATTTAAATATTTTGGGCTTACTGGCAGAAGGGTCGTTAAGTACTTACCAGTCACTTTCAGATTTGAAATACATGTTTTACAATTTTCGTTAGGCCTTTCTTACTGCCTATGGTTCCGATGAAACATTACCTATGTTGTTTTAGACTAAAGTGATACAACTAGATAAAAGCCTGAAGGATGTTCAACTAATAAATTCAGTTCCGTAAAGATAGTCTTCAAATCATCTTTTTGTATTTTTGTTTCCTAGATCGAAATTCACTAATAACAATGTTTTGGAGAAACTAAACATTACAATGGTACGCTTACTACTGGAATAAGAAAAAGTAAATCAACATGGTTCTTACCTACGAATAAGGACAACGACCCCTTTTCAGACAAGAACGAGAATTTTAGAAAAGGTAAGAGTAAGGATGAGATAAGGCACAATTAAATCCGAGGGATTTGTATTTCTCGGTACTTAATATCAACTGGTAATACATTAAATGATTTATATAAATTCCAAATTTATTTATTTTTGTTCCTTCGTCTTCTGTTCCAACGTCAAACACCATCAGATGAGCATTAACTATAGAAATATCCTTCTGTCAGATTCGATTGAATGTGGGATACGTAACTGAAATTCCTTTTTGAACAATATGCCAACAAATTACATGATCAAGGTATTTTCAATATATTGAGCATCTTTACAAAACTGTGGCGTAGAATTGACAAACTGCAATTCAAACATCCCTGTTTCTTGCGAAAACCGAACATTTAACTTTACCTCTTGGTATATTCATCTCATAAACAACAGAAACGTTTACTTCCTAAGCTTAAATCTCGCCTCAATATGTTTTACACAGTTTTGTTTTCATTATTCTTTTTGTAGGTGTACTTTCTACTTGCCGATTCCAAAGATTTTTTAACTAGTTTTGGACAAGTTTAATTTACAGAGAGATAACAAAGAATAGTTAAAGGTAAGGAACATGGTATGTAGAATAGCAAACCGGATTTTAAGTAAATTAACAATTTGCCAAACGTAAGATCGAAATGTCAATCAAGATTTCTAGAATCTTTGTTTTTGAGGATTTTCAGATTTATTTTATTCGTTGTTTATTGTGTTTTTACTGCAATTTCCAGAGGACCGTACACATTATCAGTTTTGACGGATTCGTTTGATCTAAGTTTCTCAAAGTATGTGCTAGGTTTATGAATTCTTTTTAAATTGATCTGGGTGAAAGAGAGAAGATTTTTCATTGATTTATTGGTCCATCGCGTAAAATTAGAGAGCTCGGTCTTTAATGTCTTGCAAAAAAACAGCTTGAAGAAATTATAATCGAAAAGTTTGAATGTCAATATTAGTCAAAACAAAACGAAAACCTGAGAATGCGTGAGCACCGATCGGGCATTGAACTGTAAAACTGAAGGAAAAACTGAAAATGTGTGCCGCTCTCAAAATTTCTAAGATGAGTATCTCTAGATTTTGGTTGTTAGTTAGGTTTACCATAATTTGTCTGTTTAATGCCTAATTCTTTTTAAATTTCTTTAAGCAGAGGTTTTGAAATTGGAAACTTATGAAAGTTTTGGCCGCTGTTTTAGATTGTCAAGCAACCGTTTATTCAATTTAACTTCTGCACCCAAATTTCTATATAATCTGCCCAATTCAAATACTTACTCAGAAAGAATTTTTCTGTAAGAATTACCGTAACGGATGTGTTACAATACGCAATTGTAATGAATATACCGACTGAAATAAATTGCTCACTTTGTAAAGTTCAAATTCGAAGAATCAAAATGCAATATAACAGAAATTAATCTGTAAACTACGCTCTTTGATATGACATATAACTTATCAAATAGTTCAATTGTTTAACAACTTTTTTAGAGTCAAAGTTAACTACCAAAAAAAACGAAGACTTTTGCACCACCCTAATATTATGTAAGAAAATAGGTGTTTATTGTGCATTGTGATGATTTTCATTCTCGCGATGCGAAAATGTATGTTATTTTATAAGTTACACTGAGAAGATTTTATTTAGAGATTTAGCATTAAGATTTAGCTAAGTGGATGACAATAAAAAGATTTTATTTCTAAATATAGACTAATAGTTAAGTGTAATTAATTTGATTGCTAGCAAAGAATTCATATTTGAGTCTATCGATTGGATGCATAATTGTTTCGCTATTAATACAAATTCCATCGTTCTATACAAGAACACTTCGTTTCATTTATAAACATAGGGTTTTCTAACTAATGAAGGGTGGCCACCCAGAAACTGTTGTTCTGGTCTGTGATTTGCATTTACAAACAAAGGTTTTGGCGCTGGTTTATAACCAATTAATTTATGGTTGTATTGTAATTAAAGGCGTTGCTCTCGGTTGCATAGCAAAATAGATACTATAAGATTTTAGTTACTTCCACGAATCTGAGTTAATGAATTACGATCTTTAAAATAAAGCAGATCAGAGATCAATTTTTAGAAATGACTTGAAAGACAAAACTACATATTTAGTAATGTCCAATTGTGAATCTGGTAATATTGTTTATTGATCTCCCTTTATTTGGATTTTTGCATTTATAGAGCGGCCGGGTCGGTTAAAATCTTACAAATGCGATCAGTACTTTCATTACATTCATCGTTGTTCAAAAACGAACATTTTTGGTAGTACACCCTAAAAGTAATTAATTCGTGCATATAAATTGAATTGGATTGACGCTACTGATTTAAACAAAATATGATGAAATGCCATCTAGTATTACTTCTATGTAGTATAAAATCAATCTTATGATTTATAATTATAATCATGATATTGTATTTATCTGGTATCCTCGTTATATCTTAAGACTTTTATACTAAAGCATAAACAATCTAATCTGCGTAAATAAAAGGGAATATCAAAACTTTTTTATTTTTGGTTTAGTAAAATAAAAAGTGTTTTTCACATAATAACATTTACAGGTTTTATTTCCAGCCCCAAAACCTAGAAAACTACTTTTAGTATTTCTAGTAGTTCGTTCCGTCTTATAGGTCTTCAGTAAGTTACTTTTATATCAATAAATAATTTTGACAAATTCAGTATTTAAACTTGTTACCTGTTAATTAAATTTCAGAGAACACTTATTTCAATCTGTTAATATGCTACCACCTTTAATATAATCAGTCATCAATCGGTGTTCCTCAAAATGTGGTGTGGTTACCTTTAAAGAAGCAATAGAAATCAATTCGGTGTGGTTGAGATACGAAGTAATTGGAGTTGAGGGTCACTGCTTTTAGAACATCACGATGTTCTTACTTGGGAGTGGTTACTATAATTTATTTTCATCATACACTACAACTGAAAGTATTACGTATATTAAACAGCAGGATATGAATATATTTTTTCTATTCGAATTTCAACCAGACGTGTTTTGTTCAGCTTTAAGCATACTTATGGCCACATTAGTTTTTTGCTTATACAATTTTTCAGGTATAAAACATGAAAAGACAGCTCTAAATCCATGTATATCGTTTTTGTTTTGTAGCAGAGAAAAGGTATTGTAGGTTTGGAAGGGGATCAAATTAAAACACGATTTTACATCAAAATTATTTTCATTTTAATATGAAAAATTATAATATAAAATCTACATAGAAAATCTAATAATTTTAGTTTAAAAATAAAGCAAAAAAAAATGTACAGTTACCAACTGTACTATCACAAAACAGTAATTCGTAATCTTAAAACTCTAAGTAGCAATTTTGTTTCCTTTCTTACAAACATCTACAAAAGCATTTTGTATCTTAGCCTCTATAAACAAACTTCAACTGAACGTTAACTAACAACATCCTTTACATTCATAAAAAAAATGAGTTAAGCAAATTCTAATGACTGTAAAATTACATCACTGACAATAATGTAGATATTTTAAAAATTAATATCACAAGGATAAGTGAAACATTCAAGAACACTCGATGCATTTCATAAAAACTTTCAAACAAAACCAACCAGTACAAAATATTCATCTGTTTGACATATACATGGCAGATTTGTTTTAAGTACACAGGTACGAAAATATCAGTGAAGTATTGTTAAGATTATGCATTACTATAATACATGTATCACTGAATATCACGGACTTAAAAAATCCTATCAACAAAAAAAGGCTCTAGAGTAGCCTTTTATTAAAAAAAACCTTCACAAAAAGGTTCAATGAATACTGTTAATTTGTACGACTACTCTCTACAATCACGCTTTGCTTTTTATAATAATAGAAATATCTTTTTTTTTGTATCTGTTAGATATATAAAAATATAAAACTAATAGAAATCTACAAAATGTTGCATAGGTATAATATACATTTTAAATTTCATAATGAATGAATACATACAAACGAAGGTCTTCAGTCTTATCTTATTACGAAAGTTGGTGATTAGTCGATGTAGGAGCGATAAAGTTTATTCTTGTTCAGCTCGTATTCAGTACTGATCATGACAGTGTTGCCTCGAGTGATTTTTCTATAATTATAATATAAAACGAATGAGTAACTCGGTAATTAAAATCCTTCAACGATAATTACTTACTTCAGAAATTGCGGCAGGAAAGAATTCCACCCTGCTGAAGCTTGTTTGAGGGTGAGATATAATTCGAAAGTGGAAGCGAGAGAAGGGTCGCATTTTACAGTGCTCAGTCTTCTGCAATCCTGTTCACTTTCAAAATTAAGGTAAAGAGTACACCCTCTTAAACCACAGGGTTCTGATTCGGCCATAGCAAGGATATCTTGAGATATCCTTTGCAATAGACCGCAGGGTAAAAGAACTTCTCCACAGGATAAGTGAGTACTCTTCGCTGCTCGCAATTCTGCTTCAAGCCGTTGAGATAAATCGTTTCCATAATCGTCCTCTTCGGACGTTATGTAGGAATCGTACTCCCATTCTGAAAAAGAAGAAAAAGGAATTGAAGAGAAGTTTACAAAATCAAGCGTTTTATGTTGTCAATAACAAATTCAATCATCAATTAAAAAGGCACTTTTTGTTGTCAATCAATCTTCCGAGTTAATAAGGTGATTTCAAGCTGAACCAATCGGTTGTTGTCGCTCCCTCGTATGTTAATATCACGTAAACACGCTAATTTCTTTAATTATATTCGAATCAAATTTCTAATCAACTTAAAAATGTTTTTTCAATGTGAAAATTGGGCCATTTCCGTCCTTTAATCTCCCAACACTTTTTATAATAAATGAAGGTCAATTTACTAAATATAGAACTTCATTAAAATTTCTCTTGATAAAGTTAGATGTATTTTTCTAGTATATTTTTAATATCATATACACTCAGAATCAAATTCATTTGCAATATCATTATTTTCGTTTTATATAAACATACATTTCTTGTAGATTAATGGTTCTGTTTACCGAATTTCAGAATTGTGACATCACATTCCGCTTTTCTTGAACGTTTTAATAGATTGTTATGCCTCTGACCTTATGACCTATGAAATCGATAAAATCATCTTCTTTATACAGATTATTAATTTTTCTCAAGTCATTAATAAATTTAATAATCCGAGAAGTAATAAATTCATTTTTTCATGATGGAAGACCAGAAAGAATTATTCATTTCATTTTAGTACGCTTTAATTAGTGTGAAGTAAAGCAAATATAAGTAAATCAAAATTATATCATTAAGCCGCTTTTAAGTGTTTTCCATAAACAATAATTTGTTAACATTACAATTTTTAAACGCTCTTTCAATAGACCGACCGGTTTAAACCGGTATGTTTACCGACCGGTTCATTCTTAGCTCTAATTATTACTTGAGATTAGCAAAACGAAATCCTAATAAAACGATTTCCTAAAAAACTAGCCGGTTAATTAATTAAAACTTAGATTCAACGATAACTTTTAGACTTTCCTTATACCCAATAAGAACACCTTTAAGATTTGATAAACAAGTATATAAATCCTATCACTAATTACAACTTAACAAACGAGAAATTTCTAATTTAAAGAATTGACCTAATTTCAAAAAGCTAAGAGAAACAATAAAAAGATTTACTCACCATTATTTTGGCTGGCGTAGTTTACATTATTAATAGGTAAAACTTCCATATTTTCAAAAATCTGTTTTAACAACTAAATATCACAATAAATTATATGGTAATAAGCTCGCCTTTCTCTAAGAAAGCTCGAGGCTACAGCTAAGAAATCAAAGCTGTCACTCTAAACACGGTCTTACATAAAGTAATAGCCAAAAGCTCGACGATTTTCCTTTTAAAGAGCTCATCCCCACTTTCGTTACCAACCAGCCGAAGCTGCGTTCGGAAATTGTCGTATCTTCAAGCCGTAATGTGGACTCGCACGTACGCACTATGTTCTTTGTTTGCAAGCTTCATCCGGAGATTTATTAAAAACAAAAAAGTAAAAAAGAAATTATAGTAATCTCATCTTCATCTCACTTGAAGAATATTTGTATCTCTATCAATTAGATAGATACACCTACATCAAAAACATTTTGTGTTTGTAAACTATAGAACTATAATTATTTAGTCTATTGACAATTTGAAGATAAAAGAAGTTATCAATGTTTTGGTTACATAAATCTCAAGCGTCCTTTTATTTGACTTAAATGAGTTTAAATAAAAACATCAGAATGACCTAAATAAAAAATTGAATATTACAAGCAAAAAGCTAAAACAAAAAAAGTTAATGAGTCTCTAGTTGTTTTCATCATTTTCGCCAGTCAATAATTAGATAAAAATAATTAAGTAAAAAAAGACGAACACATAAAGGAAGTAGTAGACTTGATGGCATCATCAGAATAATAGCCTTGGTTTCAGCCCAACCTCTTATAAAACTTGATTTAAATGAGAAAAGCTTAAACCTATGATCCAGACTTTATTAAATTTTAAAGCAATCTTCTTTTAATTTATTTTTATTTTATTTTTCGGACTGGTAGACATATACACAAGATACAAATAAGGAAAAGGCCAACGTTGCCGTTTTTTATGTAGATTTATTCTATTCAAAATCATGGAGATGTGAATCGTGCGTGCACAACAAACATCTATCTATACCAATGGCTTACCTAGGGGGTATAGTTGTTTCGCAATATTTTAGATGTCAGAAAGATGTAATATTCTTTATCTTTGTCTCTTTGATAGTTTTTTTTATCTAGAACATACTAACAGTTTGTTGAACGTTTGAATGTTTGATATCTCTTGCATAATAATAATTTAACTTAATTTCACTAAATATATATC
Source organism: Ignelater luminosus (assembly GCA_011009095.1). Lineage (NCBI taxonomy): Eukaryota > Metazoa > Arthropoda > Insecta > Coleoptera > Elateridae > Ignelater > Ignelater luminosus. The sequence continues at coordinate 110,923 of VTPC01000862.1, forward strand.
TTAGTATATTAGAGAATTGCTTTTTAATTTTTGCCAGTGCGCTATGGAGTAACCCAATAATATTATTCGCCACAGATGCCTTGAGCAAAAACAGACACTGTATTTATAAGATTTCATTGTTCTTAACTGAATTTAATAGTTCAAATTCAACCATTTAAGAGATCTATACAATTTAGCTTAGGTAGACTTGTAGAATCACTATACATTCGAGTTACACGCATGACCCTAGGCTAAAATTGTAGGTGGCCCACGAAATAGATTTAAATTGCACACCGTTTCAAAACAACTGTAATTCTTTAGTTTTAAATTTTGATTCTCCTAAGAAAAGAGATTTTGCTCCAATGTGAATAGAAAAGTGAGAATTATTTAAATAAGGTTGCTATTTCTATTAGTAAGTAAGGTAAGTCAACTAGAACATCATTCGACAAATTTTTTTAAGGCAGAAATGAAATCCATTCCTGCTGTTACCAGAACTTTTGAGTGTTTAATTTTTTGAGTTTGAGGAACTTAACGCACCAAAGAGTTTAATGTGTAAATTAAGTTTAGTACATAAATGAGCATGATGATTTAAACTTGAAAGTGTGGTGTAGTTTTAACGCTTTTGAGAATGTTCGTTCTTCATACTATATAATGATTAATGAATCTCTACACGGCCTATGGAAACAACTTCCGTTTTACCACAGATATCTTTGAAAGCCCTGTAGAGTCAAGTCTGTGAGTTTCTTGGTTTTTTTTTTTGGTAAAGCAAAAAGTCTCAAGAATCTATAGTTCCAGTACAGTTGAATTCTGTCTGCTTGAGTGTAACTTCCTCGTTTTCAAATTTACTGGAGTCTAATGTTAAAGCAAAGGACGAAATCGGCAAAAGAATTACCAAAACATCAACTACATCAGATTACCCTTGCTTCCCTAGTTTGTTTTTCTGAGTTTCTAAATACGCATTTCCCTCTTAATCTGTATTCAGAATTGTAACTGAGCAAAGTTAGAAAATCCTACAGGGAAAAATACAAAGAGGAGTGATGTACGTCAATATTCGGAATGCGTTCTACTGAAAGGTCCATTAGACTCAGTGCTCCGACAGCCATGATCAGTATGATCCTGGTTAAACTTCAAAGCTGTTAAGATCAATTAAAATCGAGTTAGAGAAAAAGATTTTAAAGCAATTTAAGAAAAAAGATAACATGGTTTGCATGCTTGACATGTACAATATAATGCAGAAACAAGAGAAAAAAATACGGTCCCTAAGTGGCACGTGATTATATATATTTGGGATTAATTATGTACATGTCGTTCTTAAATATACAGTACTATAATTATACAGCTAAATGACGCATTCCCAGTCTCAATTTACATGCCCTTCTATCGTACGCCATGTCTTCATCCAAGTCCCTTTCTCTCATTGCTTGTCTAATTCCTCCATTCAATGATTTACGCGACGATCTTTCTTGTTTCTTCCTGACGGTTTCCGTGTAAATAGGCGTTTGGGCCATCTTGTGTCCTTCATTTGGAGTAAATGTCCAAACCATTTTAAACTTCTTTTTTCTATCCTTTGAACAACCGTTTCTGTAGCTATCATCTTGTCTCTAATTTCTTCATTTCTAACCCTCTGTAATCTTGATACCCTGACACTCCTTCTAAGATAGTCCATTTCTATAGCTAACAGTTTTCGTTTTCGTTCTTCCTTGATTGTCCACACCTCATTTCCGTATAGAAGCACAGCTTCAACCATTGTCTGCCCTATCCGCTTTTTGTTTTTGCTGCTAATTTTTTTATCCCACCATAAGGAATTGAGTGAACCTACCACTTTCCGAGCTTTTTGTAACCTCTGCGTTATTTCTTGTTTACCTATTCCATCTTTATCTATTACATTTCCCAAATATGTAAACTTATCTACCTGTTTTACGTTGGTGTCGTCGTTTACTAGGATTTCAAATTTTGTTTCGGAGTTAACAACCAGGTATTCAGTTTTCTCCAAGCTAACTTCTAGTCCCCATTTTTGGTATTCCGTATATAACCTTCCAAGCATAAATTCCATATCATATGAATCTTGAGCTAGAACTGCTTGGTCATCAGCAAAACTGAGCGTAAACAAATGAGATTCATTTATTGGAATACCCATTCCTTGGCATGCACGTTTTCAATTCTTTAATGCTGCAACATAGACATTGAATAGGAGTGGAGACAAACTGCATCCCTGTCTGAGATCTTTAGTGGTATGTATGGATTTCAAAATATATTGGCTAAATTGTTTTCATACAACTCCGCAATAATCATAATCATATGATTAGTTGTTCCTATCACTCTCAGTGCACTCCATAACTTATTTCTCGGCACGTTGTCATACGCTTTCTTAAGATATACAAAGGTAACATGTACTTCATCCTCTTTACTGATTTTCTTTTCTAACAGTTGTTGTAATGTAAACAAATTATCTACACATGACCGGCTAGGTCTGCAACCATTTTGATGTTCTCCAATAGCGCCACCCTCTTTTGCTTTTAATCTTTTTTGCAAAATTTTTTCCCATAGTCTACTTAATGTGCTTGTAACACTCAATCCTCGATAACTTTTTGGGTGTTTTCTATTTCCTTCCTTGTAAACTAATGAGATATAACATACTTTCCATTCTTATGGTGTTTTTAGCTGTGTAAGGCAACTGCTCATCAAATTCTTTATCCTTTCGAATAAATCTATTCCTCCACTTTTAATTAATTCAGCAGCAATGTCCCCTGGTCCAGGGCACGTAATTAACATCTTAGATTTCTGTATGGTGCAGAGTTTTTGTCCAATAAGACATGTTGCTGCATATTATTGAGATATAGTCTCTTGAAATTAAAAAACGTTGTCTGACACATTAATTATAAAGGCTTTGCTTTATAAAGGCTCTTTATGGAACTACAAGAGCTGTAATATAGGGCTAAAGCTAACGTAAATTAAGATACACAATATCAATTTGATTTTAAGTAGACCAAAATGCTTGAAACCATTAGCATAGCTTCAAAATTACAATGAAGAGCTTTTATTCATAAAACTTGTGTTGTATTGTAGAAATAAAGCGAGATAGTCTGTCATCTTGCTGTGAAAAGATCTTTTCGCCAGTTTTTTAACCGACATTAATAAAGAAAATTGCATGATTCAAAAGAGAATAAGCATTTAACACATATCAAAAACTTTCTATAAGAGTATTCAGATGATCTGTATGTATTAGGAACAGTAAAGGTAAGTAACCAAAGGTATTCAAAGGTACCTTTGGAGCTCGTAAATAATTATGCAGAAAGTAGGTATAAAGCTATATTAATGAAGCGCTAAGTCAAAATCTACCAAACAGAAGTAACACTACGCCAAAACAGTACAACACTAAGAAAGTATCGTGCCAAAACAGGGTTTCCAAAGATAGCCCATAATAATATCTTAGAGCTAGACTGTAATATTCGTCTTTGGCGTTTAGCAGTAGCAGCTTGTTTTGCTAAAATCTGCTGAATTTAAAATTGGTGAATTGGTCCTATAAACTTTCCAAATGCCATTCGACAGAACCCTTCTTTCGTTCTTAGTGTTTTATTCAAAGATGGTACACCTGAGGAATCAAAATCGAATGCTCCGCCTACGTGAGGCGGCCACTCAATGACTCCATAAATAAATAAATGTATGAATAGCCTGTAATGTTCCGTTTACAAACAGTTTTGTAGGTATTTTATTTTGATTGTCATGTGTTTATAAACCCGAAATAGAAACGCTCTGGTTATTTAAATATTTTTCTAGTTACGCAAAAAAGAGGCTTTTATAAACATAGGTTCCGTCTGTATGTACCTATAGAAAAAATATGATATTATCATTTTCCGAAACCACATAATTATCATCTCATGCACTGAGCAATAAAAATGTTTTTTATTGCCAATAGAAAGCAATTTATTCTCTTGGTGTTGATCTTGCACTTAACTCAATTTATAGAAAACAAATAACTGTTTCTGCCACCTACCTGGTAAGTAGTCTAATATTTCCGAAACAAAATCCATAAAATATACAAAACAAATTTAATTTGATACGGGAATCTATAAATTACCTTTTTGGGAAACTCTAATTTGTTTTGCACCTTCGATAGTTATGACGAGAATATTTTCGGCCTATATTTAGTTCTTATTCCTCTCTTATAATACCTTTTTTCCACAATACAATTTTAGCAAGAATCTATAAAATCCAAGGTGTTCCAGATTATTATTCAAAGTTGTTTTGTTTACACAGTTGTTAATTGATATAATTAACTCAGAATTAATTTTAGTTACTTTTTTTTGATCATCGAGGAAAATAAAATTTATTGTGATCATTATTAGTTAGTCGTTGATAATATATAATAACCTATATAATTTATATTTAGAATTTTTAATTTCTGTAATTAATCTCTGATAAATTGGTAAAAGTGTATGATTCTATTTGTTTTCAGAAATTTAAATAGAAATTTTTTGTTTGTATTAGATTTGACATTTTTATAGTTACTAATGTTAAAAAGATCGATTAGTAATAAATTTAAAACCAAAAAGTAATCTACCATAAAAAGTTTAAGATTCATTAGGTAGGTCTTCAATGTTCTAATCTTTGTGTACTATGGTCGTGAAAGTAGCACTATATAATAGCTTACATTTAATTAAGAACTCTCTAAATTGACTCGACTCTAGATCTTATAGGTAAAGTAACCTACTGACACAATACTATCCAACGGATTTATATTCATCATTTTTTTGCTCGCCTGAGATCACAATCACGGAAGATTCATATATGCATTTCTTTTAAGGTTCACTCGCTTTAAAAAGCTTTTCAAGAATAATTTTTAACTCTGTTTATTTTAACAATATAAATCTGACTGTACCTTACAAAACAAGCAATAATAGTACAACGAATTTATTCTAACCCTATTTGATGTGATTCGAAAACCAACCAACAACACGCGTTTCCCTAAAAAATTCTCCCCCTCAATAAAAAGCTGACCTAGCAACAGTGGCAGATTTCATCATTTACCTCAGTTAGCTGACGCAACCCCAGCTCTGTGGGGTTCCAGTTGAACTACCCTCGTCAGGGAGCGTATAAAACCCATTTTGAAATTTTTAACAGCGTTCAAGAGTTATAAAATTTTTGTATATGCACTGGACAGATTTTACACGCATAAATTTGAAACGCGCTAAATCTTAAAGGGACTATTGTGTTACGGCCATCGGATTATGGACTGAAATTTTCCGTCAACGTTAAGAAGAACAGTGGAATAATCCTGTTTATCTTTTTTGTTCCTTATTTTTCAATATTAGTATATTCAAACTAATTAGAAAGGCAAATACTTAAGAGAAGCTTTGTTATAAATATTTAATTTTATTTTAGACTGACAAACAAATAATTTTTATTACAGTGATGGAAAATTTCAGTTACCTTTTCCAATATCCTACACACAATACATATGGTAACATATGATGTAAAAATACAACTTTTGAGAAACACTTTTGTATTTAAAATGATAGGAAAAATACTTGTAAACATACTAGGAATGTTCAGCAAGTTTTAAAATTGTCGTGTTATTATTTATTAGATAATATTTACGGGTTATTATACTAAAGAGTAGAAGCCTCATTTTTAATTTCATATATCAAAAACTTCTATTCACCTTAATAAAATTACTTCATGGTCATTCTTAGATGCTATTTGAATTTTTATATTTCCTCAACGTTGCTTGTTTATCATTTTTAGAAGAATTATTTTAGTTTATTTTCAATCGACTATTAACTATTTTTAATTGCCAGTCTTTTATTTACGACCCAAGGCCTCCAATTGAGAGTAAGCGTATTTAAATTATTTCTTATTCTGATGCTTCCGCTTTATAATTTACTTATTAGAAGTTATTATTCGTTTTAATAACGAATTAAGAAAGAAACTAGTCCGGTGGAGAGTAACAAACATTTTTCCAGCTCTACAGTTTCTGCTGCAAATCCATTGTGTAGTTCTCTAATTCTAAAGAGTTTAAAAAAGTTTAATTTGAAATAATTTGCTAAATATTGTTGATTGAACTGTCGGATGTTAAGATGGCTGTTTGGGACACTTTCCTTAAGGTTCTTAATGAAATACAAATGAAGCGTGTTCCAATATTTTAGTGCCATTTTTGAACAACTTAACTTAAAACATTTATATTTCACATGTGTGATCTAGAGACCAGGTAATTTAATCATGCATCGTTTCACAACCGCAGAACATGTTAGAATTGTGCAAATCTTTTACAAAAATTCTGATTTCATCGTAAAGATAGTTAGTAAACTTAAGAAGCAACCAGTTCGGTTGAAATTCCTAGCACTGGAATATTTCCAGAAGCTCCCTACAAAGGATTTTGACAAAAGATCTGGCTTTACATAATTTCCATATCTCTATTTTATGTTAAGTAAAATAAACTCATTGTTTTCCAAACATTATTAATTTTATTCAATAAATAAATACCAAAGTACATATTAGGACACCCGTTACTTTTAATCTATGTAGCCTTATTTTATGGAAACATGGAAAACTAAAATCAAGTATTCGAAAAAGCAGCAAAACAGAAAAACTTCAGTAACTAACAAGTTTGGTTCAAATGAAAATAGTTCAACTGCCTGAACTATGTGTAAGCAAAGATTTAAGGATATAACGCCCTAAGAATAAAAGCGGCGACCACGATAATTTGGAAAACCTGATTAGTTTCATTTTTCCTCTACATGACTGAAAACTCTTCTAGCTCTTCAGCCAATTTGCTAGACAAGTTCGACTCCTTTAAATCCCAAGATGTTCTAAATTATTTCTACTTGTTTATTTTGATCGTTAGATTTTGATGCGCCGACTACGTAATGGACTCAAACTCCTGCCAATATAGTTCAATCCCGAGATTTAGTATGAAATTGCCCTGCTGAGAAAGTCTTGAAATCTTTCCATAGATCCGAGTCCCTATAAATCTGATTAGATTTGCCTACATGGACGTAAGACACATAAATCGTATCTTCTTCAATTGTTATGGCTAAACATCTTCTCCGTATCAATACGTAAGACGTATACACAGAAAATCTTTCGTACCGACGTATATGGTTTGTCAATTTTACATCTTCATTTTGTAGATCTTTAAACTTTCAGTTTGGTTAACTTCGATAGAACCCGAGTAACTGTACTCAGCCTTTTCAGATTCGTTTAGAAGAAGAAAATCTGTAGTTGGATTGCAATTAGATTGCAAACACTGGGACACCTAAGTATTTGTCGTGCAAACTCTTTCTATAGAATTTGTCTTCTCCTAAAAATGTAGTAGATCAGCAAATGCATTTCAGAGCATGGATATTACGCAATACTTATTTTCGTAACAAGACTGGAAGGTCACACTTTACTGGTCGAGTAGACAAGTTCCAAAACGAGCCGCAGGATATAGGAAAACATTATGTTTGCGGCTAGCTCCATTCTAGACAAAAAAACTCTATTTAGATGTCTCCTCACTAATATTAAACTAAAAAGTCAGAAGATTTGCAAATACATACTATCTTCTCAGTAGCAAGTGTAGATAAATTTCTTTGCTGTAGGTGAGCAATCCTGGTGTCCTACAAGAACATACCTAGTCTATTAATCGTTTGACCTGTATCTGTATAATACATTTTTTGTGATTAATATTTGAATCTAAAAAACAATAACAAGTAATAACGTAAATATGATGAAAAGATATGAAATCAGTAGTGATTTTTCATTTTTTGTAATAAAATTCTAAAAAAGGACACTGTCTAATAAATTAATTACAGTTCACTACTAACTGTATAAGTGTTTCTTTTTGGTTTACCAAAACACTTAAATCAAGAGTTTCTTTGAAAAAATAATGATTCATCTGCACATTCTCATCAATAACAAGGAATAGGTTGTCAAACATTAAACAGCTGTCATTTACCCACATTTACCTCTAAAAAAGACCTAATTAATAATTAAATATTAAAGAAAACGCCTGAAACAACGCAAAGAAAAATTTCGAACATTCGCTTCGGTGCTACATCGGTATAAATTCATAATCACTTTCAGGCGGGATCGTGCAAGGCTTTTAGGAAATATTTGTTGGGTTGGAATTATCATGGATGCACACACGCTTTTATCGTTTGTTTAAATGAATTTTCGAACGATTTGTTGCACAAATTAAATTTCATTTCAATAAAATGAGAATCGTTTTGAAATCCCAACTGTTGTGTTATTAGGGGTGATATTTGGAATTTTAACCCTCCCTATTCATTCGACAGTAAAAAGGTTCCATTAAAGACGATTTGCATTTGCATATTAAATTTAAAAATTAAATTTGGACGTAAACTATAAATTATTAATGTTTTTTTAATGTAATTTATACTAGTATTCATTTTGAATATTACTTACTGTTGTAAATCCATAAATATTAAATATATGAACTTATTCAGATTTTAAAAGTTCTTTAGATAACTGTAAAAATTGAAACAATATCGTGTTTTTACAAATTTAGTATCTGGTCATTTCCATTTTAATTTGATTATGGTTAGTAATATTTTAGGGTTATCAAGTCACGCCAACTTCTCAGCTACTCAAACTTGTTTTGTGAATAAAACGAGTACAGCATGCATATACAATGTGTCCAATGAAAAGTAATATTAACCATAACTATATCTCCTTTTTTCTCTTTTATGAATTCAAGGCTGTTTTGTAACTATTTGGTAATAAAGAGATCAGTATTAAATTACTACTAAAAACAAAGAAAAATACTCGTACAAGCTGATAAATTAAAATTGTAGTATTTTCAAATTAGATTTCGAATATAAAAATGGCCGCAACTTCACGGCAAGCCATGCCATTTCTGCAGCTCTTCAGTAACATAAAACATAAAAAGTTTTTAAAACTGACGTTTTAAACATTTGAAAGGAAAAATCGCAGTATAAGTACCTACAACGGGGATTTTGACATTGTTATTTGCCTTAAAGAATAATATCTACAACCGGAGCCCTTGTAAGTTTTAAAAGATCACAATTCAAAATTAATGAGTAATTTGCCATATCGAAAATTAGATAAAAGTGGATATGTGGATGTATTACAAATCTCAAAAATTCATGTTTATGTAATACCAAAGAGATTGGAATTTGCAAAATTGATGTTCTAGTTAGTCCCCTTCTGGAGGAACAAACAATCACGCCAATCACCTAAGTCGCCAATATTTTTTAAGCATAAAAAATAATACTTATGACCAATTAAATATTTAATCTTAACTTTTCAAAGGTTAAAATATTGTATTCAGGCTAAACGAATTATTAATACGAACGTTGGAAGTTCTAAAACCTCACCAAATACATACAGAATAACAATAAAATTCTAGATATTAAAAAACAGTCAAATCGTGGTTATTTAGTGGCCAGTATAGGCTATACGTCTCTTCAGTCATGAATAAAAATTGTTCATAACCTCAATAGAGAAAGCAATGTCGAATTTTCAGCCTTCCGCCGGTTTTACCGCGTCTTTTTTTACATAATACCAATAGCGTCCAAATAATTCTTTCAGTGCTGTAATAAAATGAATGAGTTAGACTTGAGATCACTTTTCTCAAATTAATTCGCTTTTAATAGCGTATGGGATTACGTAAAAGCTTTCTTTCGTGTAAATTTCAAAATTGTTTTAGAATTTGGAAAAACAAATTATACTGTAAATGTGATTCTCATTAGATTTTTTGAATTTTTCTGACGTTCAAACAGATCACCTGAATAGTCATCATAGTAGAGGAAAGCCTTTTTTACCAAGCAAAGTGAATTCAGAAAAGCTAATAGTGTGGCACACTACCTTATAATGAAAGATGTAAACAGGGAAGTAATGAAAATGCTAAGGGAATGACATCATAGATTGAAATTGCAAATAAATGAAGATTAATCCCTTCATGACGATAATACAAAAAAAAGGTAATCAACAAATTTGCCAAGTGTCTCAGGAACAATAAAAAAAAATATCTACAGTAGGAATGTCTTGCTGTTGCCTGTCAGTAGTAGCCGTTTGATAATGTAGTCTTTTGTTAGCAATTTTAGTTTCATGCTAGACATTCTCTGTTGACATTTGTACACTGTTGTCAACCTACCTGTCGTGCTTACACGAGTATAAGATAGACTTTTGTACAGGGTGGTCCATTCGGTAGCGGAATTTTAAAATTGCCGCCATTCGCAAACCACTCAACCGATTGACGTCATTTTTTGTAGGCATTCTCACAAAGGTCTGGGGTTTTGTTGACAAGTGTTTTGATCACAATAATGGCGACCTCGAAAACAACCTATTCGTTGGAACAAAGAGTGACATTGGTACGGCTCTGGTACCAAAATGGACAGAGTCCGGCGGCAACACTGAGAGCCTTTAGGACCGAGGTGGACAGACGTTCGACCCTTAAAGCGGAAACCATCTCAAAGTGAGTAGTTAAAAATCTAGGCAAAAATTAAATTTTTGCTCAAATTTTTAAAATTAATTAATTGATTTCTTACAAAAACAACAATAGATTGATGGCCAAGTTTGAGAGGACCGGAAGTGTGTTGGATGACAAGGCAGGAATGGCCACCAAAGAGTTCACTGTCCGAACAGAAGAGAATGTGAAGCGCGTCAAACAGCACTTCGAAGAAGAGGCCGGTCCGTCGACACGAAGAGCCGCACAGATATTGGACATTTCGAAATCCAGTGTTCTAAGGATCCTCCATCAGGACCTGGAGTGGTTCCCGTATAAGATACAGATTGTGCAAGCTCTGAGCCCTCGAAGTGTGACCCAAAGATTCGATTTCGCCAATGAAGTCCTCGACCGCATCGAGAATGACAAAATGGATGTAAAGATGATTCACTTCACTGATGAATGCCATTTCCATCTCAATGGCTATGTTAACAAACAGAATTATCGTCATTGGGGCAGTGAACAGCCGCATTTCACTGTTGAGACCCCACTCCACTCTCAGCGAGTAACTGTCTGGTGTTCTGTGACTGCCAAAAAGATATTCGGTCCGATATTCTTGGACACCAATGTGACTGCAGTTGCCTATAAGGACCAAATTCTGAAGGAATTCATCAAAAAGGCCAGGCTCAATCGGATGGTCAACAATTATTGGTTTCAACAGGACGGTGCGAGACCTCATCGAACCCAGGAAGTTTTCATTTTTATCTCTTGTAGTTTTTTTATAATCGATTTTTCAAAATTCCGTTACCGATTGGACCACCCAGTATTTTTACCTTATTTGAATTTACAAATGAATTTTAGTATTTACATAGGTATTAATTGTTTAGATTGCCTATAGTCTTTTTTCTCTGATTACGTCTCTAAATTTTCTTTATATACTATACATAAGATTTCTCATATTTGCCAAGAAAAGTTTTGTTGGACAACTTCAGATTCGTGTTCAGCAACCCCAAAAACATAAAGTAAGCCACTAAAAACAATTACACCAGAACTTTCCACTTTGACCCCTTTTTGAGCACCATTTGACTGGACTAATATTGCTGGACTACAACCTCACTCATCATCTGAGCTACTGCATTATTCCTTAACTTTCATCATTCCCAAAAGAGCTCCTTACTAATCTGTACACTACACAGAGTGTCCTAAGGGCCCGTGCTAGAAATATAGTGTCGTTATTTGTAGAAATATCAAGTTGTTTCTATTAATTGTACAGTGCATGGTATATAAAGCTTAAGTTTTCTTAAATGTGTATTTGCATATTTCGTTTTTTATTCCTAGTCCAATGCTGATTAAACAAAATAGCTTTATGGAGGTCTAAACCAAACACTTTCGGCGTTATTCAATTTTTTCCTGTAAAACATCGTCAAATATAAACATTTGGTTTTAAACACCATGCAGTAATAAGCTTCTATTTCTAGATTTTAGAAATGATTATTAAAATTCGAGCTGTATCACCTCTTTTATACGGGGTGATCGAGAAAAAAGAAACATAATTCTATTCAATTTTTTTAGTTGGGACACCCTTTACATTTTAATATTTTCTTATTCCACATGCATTGCTGATTGCAGCAATATAGCAGCATGTGGATCTATACCTATCAGTTTCGGCGTTATTTTATTAGTTGTGTGAAATGCTATCAGACTTGTCAAATATATTCGTATATATTCACAAATCAATTCAATAAAGTAAAAATAAAACTAAATATTTTGACTTTAGACATGCTTACTGAGATTTTAACTCTAAACCATTTTTTT
>VTPC01000862.1:123524-134096 GCA_011009095.1 Ignelater luminosus
TATTTCCACAAATTATGACACCATGGTCCGAATGCAGAGTGTTGAAACACCCTGTATATCATGTATATGTTAGATGTCCGGCAACTGCAAATTTATAAAAGCCAAATACCTCTTGCAATGGGAAATATCATAATATTCTTTCGTTATTCATAAGTATGATCGGCAGACCAGACTAAACTAAACTAAAAGTCGTTAGAATTTTGGCTGCTTGGAACATGTAGTACTTGCAATTTAGCAAAGCCTGAAATCAATTGGATAAACCGGCACTAAAGTTTACACAATCGAATTTAACGGTGCATTTTGTATGGAATTTTTGCTAGCCTTTCATATTTTGCAAAAATGTGAGCGACACCCTAAATCCTGAATGCGACACAGTAAGTTACTGCTTTATAAATCACATTCAAGTTTTAATTATAAGATTAAATAAACAATACTAGTCAGTAATAGTCTACAAAGACTTTAAGTTTACAACTTTTCCCACATAATGTTAAATGTTTAGTGCCTCAATTGTTCAGGGATGATTTTATAGAGCAATATAATGAACCCTCTGCAGTCAAGCTGTATACGTGGTCCATTCGATAAGAAGGTTATGCAGTAAATAAAATACTTAACAGAATAATAAATTTTTATCAAAGAATCTTTATTATTGAAGTTAATAAGTTACAGGCAATAAAACGTTTAATTAAACGTAAGTCAGTAAGTACAAACCTCATAAAATTATCTACAATGTTTAGTCTAGTATTAGCAATAAAAATTGGTAATGTTAGTGTGGGTTTACTCTGAATCACTGCTATAAAGAGAAAATTAATTAAATCTTAATCGAGGTACTTTTTCCTAATCAGTATTGTAAAGAAAATTTATTACAGAATAAATTTATATTAATTTTCTTTGATTTCGTAGAAAAGAGTTCTTAATCAAAATAACAATTATGACGTCACGCTAAATAAAACAATTAACGTAATAATAAAAATAGTAATAATAATTTAACTTTCACTTATTACTTTTCTTTGTATTATCAAATCCGGAACAATATCGTTTAACGACTAATTTACTTTCCACATTTCCGTTTTTATTTTAAATTATGTTGAAGGTAAGCAATGAATGTATAGGTATAGCATGGAGATGTAATTAAACGAGAAATGCAATTTAATTATAACTTTCTGAAGTAATCACGAAACTTCTGCAAATAACCTACGGCTAATGTAAACTGGTAATCAAAATCTCAGCACTGTTTCCAAATACAGTAGAGAAATTGATAGATTGATGAATTACAATGGAAAATACATACAGAAAAGCTTTGACATATTCATTTAACAGATGTTAATCGATTATAATTAATTCTCTTATAAGAATGTGTTAATAGCGCAAAAAATAGAAATCAAAACCGTGACGTTAATAATTATATGGCTCTGTACAATCTTTTGCGTAAGTAATGTCGCAATATATTTTTGAATGAAAAGATTAATCAAATGCACAAAATTCGTTTTTGAGTTTTTAGATCTCCTAAAAGGCTAAAATGCAATTTTGCATAACTGATACAAAATTAGACTTCGCATATTTGATTAATCGTTTCGTTAAAAGAATGTAGTGTGGCATTATTTATGCGAGAAAAGGATTGAGGTATGTCTAGAAATAAACTACCAATAAAATCTAGTTTAGTGGGAGTGAAAGGGCCTGTTAATTCCTTTATCAGCTCTGTAGATTAATGCCCCCATGCTATTACTTGACTCAACAGTCTGCGATAGTCCAAGCAATCATGTTATATCAAAATCGCTAAGAGACTAACAATAAGAGGAATAATCAATCATACCTTACTGCAGCAACAGATATTTAATAAGCTTGGGTTGGTGGCGGTGGAATCTAGACAGGACTTTTGAAAAACATAAGGCAGTGAGGTCAACAGAAACAAAGGATGCAATTTTACATTGTCCTAAGTCGTACTAAATTCTCCATTCAAAAGTTCCTGGAAGCTGTCGTGACGGGGAGGTAGTATTGCATCTACAACACCTAGTGGCCTTAGCAAGAACAGGTACAAGGCGGGTTGCCTATCCAGCAGTTCCACAACGCGACCAATTCTCAATTCAAAACGACAATGACCATTTAATGAATTATGTAAGCACTCTTTAACTATACTGCCAACGAGTTACCCAAACTCAAATAGAGCCTGTAAAAATCTAAAAGCACCTGTGCACTTGAAAGCATTAGGGATAGATCGTATTCATTTATGATTAGCACCTACTGAAAAACTGCCAGTCAGGAACATTCTTTTCTCAGTACATGCAACCTTCTTAAGCGGTATGTTTCCGGAAATAAAGAAAGACAGAAACAGGCAAGAAATGGTCCCTTACGTTATTTCCTTAATGCGACCACATATCAACCGTTCGTCTATGGCTTTTAAAGACAGAAAAAAAGTTAACTGCAGTTAATACATATTAATTATCAGTGTCTTTTAATTTAGAAACTTTGAATGTAGGTGCTTAAAACCAGAGCTAGTAGTAAATCTTGCATTATCATGGCAACGCTTTAGTTCATGAGCCTTTCACAGCTTTGACGCCTTTAGAAATTGCTGATAAACGGTATATTTATTTCTATACTAGAATGTTCTAATATTTTCAAATAACATTTTTAGGATAGTAAGTACATTTCTCGTTCTATTTAAAAGGGTACACTGCCCTGCTAACTTTCTTGTGGTAGCCGTTACTGACATATTGGATTTGATAGAACTTGATATGAGTGGAATTATTTTTAAAAAAACATTTGTGGTAGATAACTCATTCATATCATAACGTTCAAAAACTACTAAAAGTGTTTTAATTACTCTAATAGCTTGTGAATATGAGTAGTATGGAAGTCGTTCTTAAATGAATTTATCGACGTATCCGACATAAACGTTGTTACTACGTAGAAATTATGATTTCTAATTATATGAAAAACTTTCTTTAACTAGGTAATAGAAAGTTATACCTAATATTAACTGAATTTTTATTAGTAGTAATATCAAATGTGTCTAGACAAAGAAAAAATTAAAACTACATGTAATAAATATTTCTCTAAATGTTTAAATTTAAATATAATGTCACATAAAAAAGGATTTTAAGAAGTTAGAAATTGCATAGTAATCAAATTCGTTTGGTGCATGAAACACATCTTTCTTTACTTTCCTTGTTAGGTAATAATCATTGACATAAGTAATAATTATAAATAACCAAAATTCAATATATATAAAATCACTTTCATAATATTTATTAAACTCTTAGAAGCGTTTTCTATAACATTTCAAAATGAACATAAAATTGTTAGAAGGCAAAAATGATTAGAAAAACTGCTTATTGTGGTTTAATAATAAAAACAAAATGTCCCTGCTGCATTATAGAAAGATTGTAGCTACTGAAGTAATTTAATCTATAATCTTAATGTATAAATTGGATACGGAACGCTTATGTAATCTTATTAAGTCGAATTTAATTCACAACAAAAACTAGCTCGGTCAAGGCTAAACGGGATGTAATTACAAACCGTATGATTAACACAAGAATTGGTAAATTGCGCTAAACGCTTAACTGCTTACAAAAACTGCTAAATGGTTAAATAATTTTGTGTATGACTTTTGTTAGTGCTTAAACCATTATCATTATTGTTTTGTGGAAAATTATGAAACGGTAATTTAGCATTTGTGTACAGGGTAATTTAGTATTGACTAATTTTGTTAATGGAAAGTTTTAAAAAAACAAAATGTAATTGTTACAATTTTTTTGGATTTGTATCACGCTATTTAAAAAGTGTATTTTAAACTAAGCATATAAATTAAAAAAATTAATTATTTTATTCTTTTTGTTATTGTTAACGTTAAAATTGTATTTTAGTGAATAGCAATTCACTTTCAGCATGCTACATATCATATCTAATTCGCATTATTTTTAGTATCTATACTTCAAAATGTTTCCTTCCATTACAAGCCAGTATTATGTTAACTATTTTAATGTATGTACAGGGTGATTCACAACTGATGACGAACTAGTAGAATTTAAAATGCATTTTATTATACTGTCACAAATGACATTTTTAATTTAAAAGATGTTTTAAAAATTATTATTAATTATTGTAAGGATTGCTAATTTTATAACATGTTTTAAATAAAATATGTTATTTGTGACAGTGTAATAGGATGCATTTCAAATTCTACTATACTCTGTCTCGTTTCTATAACTCCTGCTAAATTTTTGTCATGTTGGTAACAATACCTGATTGTGCTCTCCCATTAGATTATTGTTGTTTTTTGGTTTGCTGTTAACTAATTAATCATATTTAACTAATATGTTTATCTAAATCTAACTTTGAAAACGCTAGAAATTTGAAAAGAATTGGAATTATAGAAATGAGACAGGGTATAGTTCGTCATCATTCGTGAATCACCCTGTACACTGTCGGTCTATGCTGAACATTGACAAAAACTGATCAGGAGAATAACTAGACATAGCTGTCTGAAAAAGTCACGAATGAGGTTATGAAAATCACTTATCCTGACTAATCCCAGCTTACTTTTAGTAGACCCATTTCAAATAATTTTAAAGTGACACCTGATCGAAAGTAAATCCGATTTGCTTATGAGATTCAATATGCATTTCCTTAAGAAATAAGATAAATAAACGTTTGGTTTGATGGCAGAGGTAACTAACGGATAAATAAAAATGTTAGCTGCAATGTGACTTTTGTTTTCCATATACCACACAGATTGGAGTTATCACTCGTTATATTATAATGTAGAGCATTTTAGAAATCTGTATGAATCTAATTAAACACCCATAGACAAAGATGACCTTGTGAAGATTCTTTACAGTGTAGTGTAGATCTTTCACTTACAATCGTCATCTTCTTCAAGTGTCGAGCTAAGTACTATTTCTATAAAATTACATTACAATACAAACAATTATTTATTAATTATACTATTTTGCATTTATTTCTCTTTTTTTAAAAATTGTCTATTCAATTGGTTAGTCATTAATAAGTTTATTAGTTAATCACTTATTTAACGATTACCATAATAATTATTATAATTTAATGCTCTGGTAAATACTAGTTAAAATTTTATTATAATTTCTCCGCCTTGACATGTTTGTAGGTGTATTCTTTAACAATAGAGATTCACTATCTTTCGGAACGATAAAGTTCTTCAAGCTTGTCTTTTGTGCTTTAGATAGGTGGAATTTACGCGTGTTCTGTCTATAATTTAATGGAATTTTCCACTACCTGAGTTAAATAGAGGTTCCTTACGAATAAACTTTTTTATGTTGTCAAAACTATTATGAATCATAGTTATTAATTTCATATAAATGTTGTCATTAATGAAGCATTAATATTTTGCAACCTGTCTATAATATGAATTAAACAGAAATTAATCTGGTAATTTTGATTGGTATAATTATTCTCATAAAGAATATTTGCACATTAAAAGAAAATAATATTATACAGTACCAGCAGTAAAATTTAAAAACAAAACAATAATAACAAAATTAATAAATTGTTTAAATTAAAATTTAGATGGTGACTCATAACCATAAATAATCTTAAACAAAGTGAGACATTCTCTCTTTTATTGTTTTTATAATTAATTACATTTATTACTGGTAATATTTAATATAAAACATTGTGTTTTCTCAAATTTAAAATGATTAAGGTCGTTGATATGATAACAAACAATAATATAATACAATGGATTCAGTAATAAGTAAGAACCTATGAGAATTTCACAAACTAGCACACGATATAATTTGATTTATAAATTATAGGCGACTCAATGCAAGAGCTAACCAAGTATTCCATTAAATTGTAAACGATATAATTCACATAAATCTAATTAATTAGACGGTAGTTTCCGCTAATGTGCTGTCATTCTAAATGACATGACTTACTATCGGATCATCTCAATTCTTGATTCCTAAATTCATAATTCGACACGTAAAGGTAGGTCAGAATTAAGTCTTCTGATTGATTTTGATTGATGAACAGAATTAGAAATTTATAGTTGTGGGTGTAGTTTCTAAAATACAATGGACATGTAGGACGGCGTAACCTGAATTACAATAAAAAATATGTTTGCGTTTAAAGGCAATACGAGCATATACCACTGAGGCCAATGACCACTATAGTTTTGCGATTAGAAAACTGATAGAACATTAAGTACTTTACTTGAATAGAAGCACTGTTATTAAGATTAAAGTGCATTATTATTTTTTAATGTGTCTCAAAGAATTTCTTAGTGTTTCCTGTACTCCTTAATTAGTAAACTGTTAGTTCTTGACATATAAATTAACTGTTATTTAGATCATTCTGCTTCTTTAGACAATGCAAAATAATTAATTTCAATAATTATGTATAATATATGAAAGGAAAGACAAACAAGTACTCAAAAGGACGTCAATCGATGAGGAACTCAATTTATTATCTTAGTTTGTAACCACGTGCAAAAGTTATCTTACAAAGCAACTTTCTCCAGGATTTACAGAATGCTTCCTAATATTATTACTTCATTAAAATCTAGACTATTGCATAGGATAGCCCAAAAATGAATGTTAACAAATATTGTTAATAATTCCTATAAACGTTTTCAAAAAATAAATTAAACTGTAAATAACTATCGACAGAAACAAAGATTCTGAAGGAAACTATTAAAAAGCAAGGAAATACAATTTCTCGCGATTTATTTATTGCCTATGGTATTTTGACATTTGTAATATCCTCCATCTGTAACTGGAAGATGTTTAAATCGGTTTGTCTAATAGACTTTTTACAATTCTATGTACAACAGGTTGTTCAGATTTCTAACTAGATAAGAATAAACCTACTGGAATCAAACTTTGCTTTCCATATACCTCCTTAACTGAACTTTGATTGTTTTACGATTGAAGTTATTCTCAATACATAGGTAATTATGATATGCCTTTGTCTTACTATTACTAAAGAAGAAAGATTCTCCTCCCATTATGGAGATACAAAAAGATTGGTATCTTTTCTCCATCCATACCAACGAGAAATTTAAATACAACCTTCTGTTCCCGGTATGTTGTACATAGAGAAAATCTAAAGACAATCTTATCTTTGCTCTACCACTACCAACAAAGAGGATCTCATTTTGATATGAGTTCCCGCTCCGTAGATAACAAATAACTCTAAGGAAACCAAACATGTTACTTTTGACACTGACACTGACACATTTTTCGATATTTTCTGCAGATTATGCAAGACCTGCAAAACATGTTCTGGGTTTTGTTCATTCTTTTACTAAAATGCTAATCAATACGTTTATGATAGATGCGTCCCTATGTTCTACGGCACAAACCGGAATCTTCTACCTTTTATAATTTTGAATATAAAGTTCTTATAATATACAGAACATGAATGGTAGTTGGGAGATCACTTTCGCGATCAAATTCTTTTAAAGGAATTACAGTGTAACATACTCGACCGTCTATTTAGTTGTTGGATTTGGAAGTAGAAATGACTAAATTACATTTGATGTTAGCCATAGTATACACAATACCAAATGATGTTGCGTGTAAGATTTCATTTCATCATGGTTGAATTTATATTTAATAGATTTTAGGCCCTGAAGGTAGCCTGGATGTAATATACGTAACTGGAATGATATTTTAGAATTAATTGATATGTTTGAAATCACTCGTCCTCATTTACAAACTACCTTATTAGGTTTGTCACAGGAGCGGTACTAGGATATTTTGCGCATACGGCGGTACTTCTTTCGCCGTCATCGTGTTATAAAGAAAGTGGTGTGTTTAATGTCAGTTTCAGCAGCTTATTGGCTAATCACCGCGACTCCTATAGCATATGTCCTTTCGCCGACCCTGACAAGAAGTACTTCGCTAGAATAAAGAAGAATTATCAAACCGTAGAAATAAAAGGCAAGTTTATCTAGAATTGCTAAAAACAATTCTGCCCTTGGAGCTGCAGGTAAGAACTGACGAACGAAAGTAACATTCATGCAGGAACTTTATTAAATTTTGTAGCACAGTCGGAAAAAAGTGTAGCGCCACAGACATAGACAGAAAGTATAACTTTGAACCTAATTTGGCGTACGTGTCTTCTGCTTAGGAATTTTGGAGTTTTCTGAAAAGGTCAAGTAGTCTTTGAAACATGATAGGGTGTCTTCTTCGTGTCTTAAGTCAAAAGGCCAAACGATCTTGTTACAGCTGTGGGAAACTTTCTTGGATCATTAAACACTCAAAAGATGCAATCCAGAGTTTCTGGAAATTTGACCCGATAGGTTTCGAAAAATAGACGTCATTTTGTCAGTAGGGTTCTTTTTGACTACATCAAAGATAATGAAAACCAAGTGTCACCGTTAAAGTTATAGGGAAGCAGATCATTACTTTATTAGACTCAGATGCCAGTCGCTTGGAGTCGTTGTCTTCTTTGAAATTGCTAAGCAAAGAAAGCAATTCAAGTTGTACCGTAACTAATGGTGAGAAAACCAGAAATTTGGGTACACATGCTAAGATACTAAGATTTAATTTTCAGAAAGCTAATTATCTTTTGCTATCTAGAGCATATATAAGCACAGAGCCAAATTGACCGAATTGGTTCGTATACACAACACAACAAGTTTGTATATTTTACAGCTTGACTATCAGAACTAAATTATTTTGATCAGATATCTGCCCTAAAGTTACTTTCTGATGGTAAATTTGCCTTTATGGGAGTCATTTCAACCTTCTGGGTGGCTTCCGCATGCATGATCTAAAGAAACTTAGAATTAGAACAAAACAAGATACCACATAAGTATTTAGATTTTGAGAGCTTCCTAGCTGCCTAATTCAGGGATAGCTAGATTCACTTTAAAAGGCATGACGTCAATGTCGACCTAGACAAAGATCTTAAAGGGTGAAAACGAATTCAAGGTTAAAAATCAGGTCCAGCAGTAGAGTGCTTGGCGCCTATGGCAGAAACTCTCAAGATGTCTTCGTATGATAAACAGTTTTAGTTGCCTTGGCAAGTTTCCTCTTTTGCACGTGCTTTCGCCGACCCTGCTTGTCACAGATTTCAGATCTACCTAACTCCAACTTATAGAACGGCTTTTGACGAAAGATAGGCCAGTGTCGCAGAAGGTTCTCCAATTGAACCGTTTTCACCTTTTATGGAAGGTACGCAAACTAGCCAAGATTTTGACAGACGCGCACGTGAAATTATTATGAATGACTTTGTGAAGAGAGTAACACTACTTCCCTAAAACGTTTGCCTGCTCTTGGATAACGAACTTTATACTAAACCTCAACCTAGAAATATCAGATTCTCAACCCACAATTGTAAACCACACACATTCCGCTTCAAACAATAACCAAGCAGTAGGAGCAATATGCGTATTGATTGAGTGGGCTCATTCATGTTATAAAAATGTTTCATTGAATGGTAGGATGTCGACTCGTATAAAATTCAGTATTTTCAGTTATTCCGGAACAACAAGCTCTACTACGCTTCATGGGAATTCAAAGAAAGGTAGGCTGTTTTCAGTGCCTACTGTGTACAAATCGACCTTTGCATAACTTTATGCAGTTGAAATCTTATAGTTCAATGTTGTAAAATAGTGCTAAACTTATTTCTAGTACAATTTGCATGGATTTAAGAAAAAGAATCGTAGAAATTGTAGGATTTTAATATGAAATGAAGACCTTTTCTAAGCCTAAAAATGACTCGTGTTGTATAAATAAATAACTCACCTAAAAATCCCTTGAAATAAATACGCCGTTTTTGAACATCACAATAAATTTCCAAAGCCGTCAAATATCAGAACAATGACAAAACATTTTGATACTAGTTGTTCATAAAGTCAATTTCTGTCTTATTATAACAGATCATAGGTCTTTGTATTAATTCAATTAAATTTAAAATTGAATCTAGTAATAGGAATTGTTGGAAACTGTTATATTGTCATACCTATACACAAGAGCGGAAATTAATTCCCTGGGTTTCGATATTCTCTAACTTAGATTATTAGGATTCCGGGACTCAACAAAGACGACAACTAAAATAGACGGATGGACGAGAGAGACAAACCCATCCGTTATACAAAATGTTCTAGTCCCTAGCAACTGTGAATCCGTTCTTTGATACTACCAATGGAGGTCACATTTCAAATTCTATATATAAAATTTCAAAGAAAAAAGGAATTGGTTATATTTACCTGAGAATCTTATTTCATTAAAAAGTCTTATTATTATCGCTCTTACTGCTACTAGTTATTATGTAGATCTTAGAGCTTTGCTTCGAACTAAATGGGTTTCGTAATTTATGATTTACTAACGATTTTCAAGAAAATTATAAATGCAGACATTATATTTACTCGATAATCTCACTTCTAATTTCGTGTTATAGCTAATTTGAATTCTTTTTTGTTAAAAGAAAAGTAGATAATTCCTACTGATTTGGAGTTTTCTGTCTTCACGTTCGCTCATGAGTCTTTCAAACTGTCTTGTTTAATACCCAAATCGTTTTTATAAGTGAATCGATATAATCTTCATGATAAGAGCAAAATATTTTCAAGATGAAATGTAAACTGTTTCA
>VTPC01000863.1:0-47315 GCA_011009095.1 Ignelater luminosus
TTTTTTGAATCTCCTTTTTGATTGAGTTATTTATAAAAGTAACTCAGGTATCCATACGCTGTAGGTATAGTGTACTTCCACGTGTACGACACTGATCTAACCTCGCTCGGCCGCTGGCTCGGCGTTCGCCCGTCGTGACATCTTTTATAGAAACGCGAACCACCCTCCAACCTGCTGGTTTGTTTACGAGCTAGTTTCCCGCTTTTTTAAGAGTTGTTTTACTTTGTAATCACTATACCCTGCTTTATCTTTTGCCAACGTAATAGAGTCTGTGTTAAGTCGAATTGTCACGTCTGAGTGCGACCGGCGCAGAGCGTGAAATCGGAAGGGCAATCACTTGGTCTTGAACCCCCATATCGAGTAAGCAAGCAAGAATCTTTGACCAAATTATTATTATTTTTTTATTAGTGTTAGAATCAGCGTGTGTTCCTGTAGATGGATGAACTTATGCAGACAGGACTCGACGCGTGTTTATTAATTAATTAATTTATCTTTTGCTTTTAGCGTTGAATCTCCAACCAAGCTATAGGGGGTGCTGGTTATTTGTTTATTTTCAAAGTAAATAATCAATAGCCTTCCCCTGGGTAAGTTTATTTGGGGAAGTAATTTTATATACGTCCAGAGTTATAGTTATACATCACTCCGTTTGTTAATGTAATTGTACTTATATACAGGGTGTTAGTATTCAGTTATGGAAAAGACTAGAAAAAAAACGACTGATGGCATTGAATTCTACATTAAAAAAAGCTTCAACAAGGTTAAAATGATTTTGTTGTAGCTTTGAAAATAAAGGAGTTACAGCAAATTGAAGGAATCGGTCCATTTAAAAAATTCAACTTTAAGTTACAGTGCAGTTATGAATAAGGCTAGAAAACAACGACTGATGGCGTTGAATTCTACGATAAAAAGTGCCCGAACAATGCTTAAATGATTTTGTTCTAGCTTTGAAAATTTTCTCTCTAGGGAAAAAACAAAAGATGGCAGTTTATTTCTGGCAACGGTAATGGAATAGGCATGAAAAAATAGGTCACAAGTACTTAAGCCGTTTTCATTTATCTGCGCTAATAAGAAAGTTACCCATTTAATCCCATCGAAATTGGACCACACTGTACCTTAAAATTCTAATGCTTTTGACGTACATGTATTTAAATTGAACATTATTACTGATTTCATCAAAAAAATTGAAAATATAAAATTCAGGATTTAGTAATATAAATATCAGTGCCCAGAGTTTATATAAAAGACCAAAATGACAAAGTTTCTAAAAATCTTTTAGTTCTAATTTTCAGGATTCTTCTAAATGCTGGTTTATATTTTCTACAAACTTTAAAATTTAAAAATTCCATGTTTGCAATATAACAATACAAAAAATAAAAAGTTAGGATAGCTCCGTGGCTTCCATTCTTGATATACAAAATATCAAAATTTCTTACTATCGATTTTTGATACTTCTCTGGTTGAGAGAGCCCTGTAACCTTTCTTTTTTATTTACTGCATAATAAAATATGTAACTAGAAAATTCTGTTTTAATGTCGTTTATACAGAAAAAAATAAAGCAAATCAGAAAACTCGAGATAACTCTAAAGCTGTTTATTCATTTACATAAAAATGTTCAAGAGAGGTTTCTAACTAAAATAATGTTCACGTATTGTTTAGTCAATCTTTATAGCATTTTATTCTAAATGTTTTCGTTTTTAAACAATTCAGAAAAAAGTATAATTTTGATGTGACACAGTGGACATTTAATAATTACACGGTTGTGTTCCAAAAACCTTGGTCACGTCGGCCAGAATTCTGAAATCTCTTTTCTATAAAATCTTTATGTAGAACTGCATTTGTAACGATATGTACAATCGCATGATCGATTATATTTTTCTTTGAAATTATTCCTGGAAATAAGTTACAAGTCAGTTACTAGAGATAAAAAATTAAATTAAATTAAATTACCGATTAAGATTATTTCTTTTCCGTTAGGGTCTTTCCATATTACAGGACTACCAACATCGATGCTGTTAGATTGTCCTTTAAGACGAAGGCAGAATACGTTTCGTGGAAGGGCGATTCTCTTCTTACTAGTTACAAAAAGCAAAAAGCTAACTATATTAATTAAACAAAAGTACTGTAATATTACTATATTTTTCTAGATTATCACAATTTATCTTCACGAGCCTATCCATATATTCTATATAAAGTTTCTTAACATTATGCATATACATTTTTAAATTTCGGACCAAAATGAAATCTATTTACAGCTCAGTATTAGAAAATCCGTGTTAAAATTTCTTTTGGTAGTTAATCATACGGAAGCTTTTAAAAAACCTACTGTGGTAGTGTGAAATAATCAAATTTCAAAATTGGTTGTATGTTGGAAGTATCATAAACATTAATTACCCTATAAAACGCTGGCATCTATTAAAGTCAAGCATGTGGAAGTTTTGAGTGCATTTCAGATCGTCTGTTATATATCCCCATCCTAAAACTTGCAGAGTTGAGTCTTGTATAGCTACCTAAAAAAGAAAATCTATATAAAATATCTCAGATTGAATTCCTTGTGCTTGTAATCTTGTGCTTTTATACACAACGCTAAGGAAAGAATTGAAAAGAAAATAGTCTATATGGTCTACATTGGCTTTAAATTTTGAATTATCTTGTAGGCATAAAACAAATTTGTTGTGCGAATTAATTCAAAAAAGTCTTTTACGCAAAGTGGGTATAATAATAATGTTTACTTTGGAAAAATGATTCTTTGTCTTTAATTTCTCTTATACCAGCCCAATGAATACATACACAGATATCGTTTAAAGCTAATGAAAACTATATTATACTCTATACACTGAATAATTAGTCTTTCACATATTTTAACTACTTAACCTAATAGTGAGAAATACACCAAAATTAGGAGAGAAAAATATAGGTTATAAGACTTTTTATGTTGGTAGTTCTCATACATATGTGGCCTTTTCATGGTATTGGTCAATTCAACGAAGTAAACTTAAAAAAGGTTTCCGGTGATATCACTAAATGTCAGAGCACTCTAATTTAAAAAGAATTCTGATTAAATTGTACGTTTTCCATTTTTCTTTTTAATTGTTGATCTATCCTTGTCGATGTAGTGTAGTCAGTAACTACTACATACGAGTATGTATAATACATTTATTTTCCATTATTTACAACTAAATTAATTATAAAATTATACAGTGTGTCCAAGATAAGGATGCACAGCATGGGGATCTTGGAAACGGTAAGAGATACAGCATCGGTTAAATGGGATGAAAGTTGACTATTTATACAACATTTTTGTTGGCGTTTGCAAAATCTAGATACCTTGGATAGTTTCAGAGATATTTAAAAAAAGTAGATTATTTAATTTTTGTTATTATTTTTTCTTTCTTTTATTTAAAGAGATATCGGAAAACTAAAACAACTTTTCCATTGCCACTTTTTGTTCTCTATTAAAATACCCTAACAGAATGCCTGTACAACGTTTCGGTTTCGAGCAACCATCATCAACCTCATTTTTTTAAATAAGCGGAAAAACAATTGAAAATTGTTTTGAATAGCTCCTGCTGTCACGAAAATGCTTGTTAACAAAGTTATCTGAAACATTGGTGTAATACCAGTTATTGCAACTTGGATACTTGCAACAATATTTTTTCCGACACGCAACACTCATGCTTTTAACATATGCAATAGAAGAAGCAAAAGACAATATCTTAAATATCTTCAGATACCTAAAACAAAACACCCGTTTTAATTTATGTAGCACCTGTCCTTATCAACTTTTACCATTTCTTTCTGATATATATCCTTATAAATCGTCTACCGTAGTTATTCTAATTTGAGAGCAATTATGTAGACACCTAATATAAAACAAATTCTTAAATTTACGTGCAGTACTTCTTATTACTTTAACTTTTACCAGTTTCTGCCATCATCCTCTTTAATTAGCCGCGCCTTGTAGTTACTTAATTTTGGAACCAATCTACATAATTATGCAATTAATAAACCTAAAATAAATTTTAAAAAAATTTAAATTGGGTGTAATACCTATCTTTTTGCAACTTAACTTAATTCTTGAGCTTACAGTCGCCTCGAACACATCGACTTTCACTAAAACTAATTTATTTTAAGTTAACCAAACACTACTGCACCATAACACTATAACCTACAAAATGATAGTTTGGCGCCAATTCAAATGTTTGTATTAATCTTCCCCACTGCCACACTTTTTAAATCGCCCGGCTAAACAATTAATTTCTTATTGGTTGTTCATTTCCCCTGTATCTTACACCCCCCGGGTGGCAGCCGCACTTTTGTGTTGCCGCTCACTCCATTTCAGTTTCACCCCCGTGGCGTGTGTTGCAGCCAGGGTGTTCCCGTGTTACCAACTGTTGAGCGCAACAATGACCAACATACAACATTTCGTTTAAATATACAACTTGTTTCAGAGGTACCACGTTCAGAGTGGAGAAAATGTTTCGAAGATTGAATGATAACGTGTGAAAGTTTGAAACTTTATTAATCGTTTCTGGGAAAACTGTTGAGACTTGGACCATGGTTGTACAGGACTTTTCTGTTTGTATTGATGTCCCCTACCACCTGCTTTACGGACTACTATTAGTTCACTAACACCCTGTATAGTAATTTAGGTTCGTTATTTAGAAACAATTTTACCTCCGGTTTTTGCTGAAAGAGCAGTGTACAACTTGAAAACTCGTTATATAGAGTTTGCTATACAGAAGTTCGTAATATGGAAGTTTGGCTGTATGTACTCATGTCAATTTTTTTAGTCAGGCCTCCATAATTCCAGCTTTCTACATTTTCTTTAAATGCCTCTTCTTGGTGTTTTTTCCCAAGCATGTAATTACTATTAAAAAGATATGTGTAGCACATGAAATAAGTGTGGAAAACACTCGTGTCTTAAAAAAGCATACAATTTCATTTTGCTTCTGTTCGTATCTACTATTTAACAATATGAATTAATCATTCTCAACTTCTTTTTTAAATTATTGTGTAAAATAAATGACAATTGTAATTAATAATTTAAAGTTATTATTTACCTCCGGCCAACCCACTCGAAATGATCTTGCATCCCACTTAGGAATAGTTCTTAATTTTATGACAGCCACGTCGTTCCGAGGAATCGAGCTCTCGTTATGTCTATCTGCCGGTATAAAGTTAGGATGTACAGCAAAATACGCAATATCATACACTTTCCCTACACCACAGTTGCAGTAATCCCAATATTCAGAACCACCGGTAACTTTAGTACGAGTTAAAGAGTATCTCTTCTAAAATTTGAAGTATATTTTAATGAGGAATTTATTTATGTAACTGTTTGACATTATAAACGTACTGAATCCAATTTGTGTTTACAACTTGCAGCTGTAACAACAACACCATTAGTGTTAATAATACTCCCAGAACACATGTGACGTTGTTCTATCTTTTTGGTATTTACTAGATATACGATGCCAACCATATACGGATAGTCCTCTACGGAAATAAATCTGTCAGTGAGGAAAGGCTGTGCTACTTCGCCATAGTATTCAAACCATATACTTTTGATTGGCTTAATTGCTGAAAAAAAATGCTTATACTTGCCTCGCTGAAAAAGTAGTGTAATCAGGTGCAATTCTCGCGATATTCGAAAAAAAGAACAATTCGTTCAAGCTGGCAAGTTATTTACAGCCGATCGTTCATATCGCTTGTCTTCTAGACAACTTGCCAGTTTGAGGAAATCTTTTCTTTTTTGGGAATATCAGAGTTGAACATGATTACTCTATTTGTACAGCTCGGGAAGTATAGATCCGTTTAAGGTGTTTTGTTTGCAAGTTATGAAGATAGTACATTAACTGAGAAACAGACTTAACAAAGCGCTTGCAAGAGCAACTGTGCATAGCAAGCAAACAAAATAAACAAGTTGAAAAAATTATAGTCATTATGAAGATAAAAATATCAAGTGTTTTGTTTTTCAGATTTTTATTTACTTGTTAGGAAAGAGATTATTTTATTAACCGTTGCAGCAACGTATGGGATCGATATTTTTGGAGAAGCTGAAAGAAGGGTGTACCGCAGTTATAGATCACTGAAGATAATCTCTTGAAAAGCAATCCGATTAAATACAACAGTGGGTTTAACTCCGTGCAGTTTCTTTTAGAAGGTAAAATAGGCGAAGATTATGAGAACGCAAAGCTCAACCATGGGCTGTCGTAGGTGGAAGAGTGGAGTAAAGCATTGAAAGGAAACTAATATTGAGTGGGACCAAAATCAATAATTTCTTATCTTATTCGTTATAGAGATATCTGGTTTAAAGAAGTCTGAGTTTTAGCTTCTAGCGAATATCCAGTAAGGCATGAATGTTTTCAAAGAAACAAAAACACCAAAATAGATTTAGCTTCAAAATAGACAACTATTGTCAAATTTAATGGACCTTGTTAAGAGTTACTTTACTTACCAACCAAATAAATAATTAACAATACTAAAGTTAGAGAATACATGGTATAGAAATCTTTGCTTGCTTTCTACAAATAAAAGAACCTGGATAATTTAATGACTTTTATTATTATACAAAACTGTTTTTTTACCACCAATTACTGTTATTGCTAATAACAATAAAATGGAAATAATTAGTTCCAAGTCTTAAAATATTACTCTTTCCTTATTAAGGATATTTTTAATTAATTAAATTAAATTAAATCTTAATTGCAGCAGCAATACCGATATTACACAAACTTTTTCAAGATTATCATAAACCGTAGTTCATCCATTGGTCATGTGATTTAGCGATAAAATTCTGGGGGTTTTCAATTTCAATTCAAGATACATCAGTAATAAAATCGGTATAAACAGAATTATTAGTTACAATCGCAGGTTTCAAACGTTCATTATATCAGCGAATCGATGAAGTTATTCCTGAAATATTTATGTTAGCCTGTTCTAAGAATCATACAGTATAGATCTATTTACCAAGCAAAAACATCAGCTTGTTTCCTGATTCATCTACATATTGCCACAATACTGGCACACCTTGATTTAAGCACAGGAACTTCTAACACCTACGGAATTAGCTTTTAAATAAAAAGTGTTGTTAAAAACATCTTGTCTGAAATACAGATATTATTGTTATTACTATTACTATTTTTTATAATGTTTTATGTTTGTTTACATATATTTTACTTCAAGTTTTGTGTGATAGTATTGAAAGGTTAGTTGCCATTTTTAATTCTTCTGAAACCGTGTTTGCTAGTTCTTGTGTATTCCCGCCCGAATATAGTTGCTTGTATCATTTCGGTATCCTGAACCAAGAAAGATAGGTATATAGAATTTCATGAGGGCTTTGTAAATTCATATGTATCATACGATACAATATACTATAGACAATAATATTTGAAAATCTTCCTTACCGTTCTTGGCCACCACGTATGTGCTAATGATCTTACTAGAGTGTTTTTATCGTAGTACCCCCTCCATGGTTCCATAACCGCAATCATTCCTATATCATAATCCACGAAAGTTCCATATTCATCTAGCTTCCTTGTAATCTGGATGTAAATTCCAAATAAATTTACGCATCTAATTGTTAACACAATAAAAGTAGACATATTTTTTTATCTAGACTTGTGCAAAATATTTTATCGGTGTTACAGTCTTAACAATAATTGAAGGTGCAAATAACATTAACAAGTCTTTGATGTTTTTTTGGTTTGTATATGCGGCTTGCATTTCTTATTATGGTTGTTAGTGAAACTTGATACCTATTAAAAACTTCACAAGTATAAATCCATTGGCCAGTTATCAGCAACTTTTTAAAATGATCGGTATAGTAATCTTGAGTAAAATCACATAGTTGTCTTTCTCTGTTTAATCAGAGATCAATTAGATCGATCCTTTTGAACTCACGTAGACTTCGTCACTGTGTTTCTAAGGGAGATGGTTTTCATATCGCGACTGGGTTTGTTTAAAAATACGAACGTATTACATTTCTTTGGACCTTTCCCGCTATGTATATGCTTGTGTACTGAAATCATAAAGTGAAATTACTGTTAGTTAAACTGCATCAGAGTATACATAATAAAATTATTTAAAAAGTTGTATCAGAACAAAGTTTTGTGAAATAAATTTTACTGGTGTTCCTACGTTAAAGGCCAACAAAACACAACGCTGCCACCATATAGTAATAAATTAATAACATACCAGGAATCCGAAAGTGCATAATCAAAATAACGTTTAGTGATGTAGAAAATGTAATAGTTATCTGTTTTAAGTTTGACAAAACTATAAACAGCTTTAATAGCACTATTATTATCCTATTATCAAATTAAATCGAAGTATAATTTTTGTTAATTTTAATCTGTTTTCATGTTTGATCAGTGACCTATTGTTCAGAAGAGTACACGCAGTACAAACTTGACATAAACCTTCAGGTTTAATAAGAGACTTGAATCTAGTGCAGAGATGAGTGGACACCGTTACAGTGTGCTGAAAATAGTTGCTTGCAGCCATGATCTTCACATATACGTCTACTTATAAATTAAAACTTTACATAATGTAACAAAATTATGCAATAGTCAGTCTAGTATTGTATCTAAGTAGATATAGATACAGTACTCTAACAATTCTTTATCTAGATATAAGAAATAGATAGTTTAACATCATGGTATCTAGATATAGGTAACATATAGAAAGAAATAGAAAAGGTGACATGTCAAAAAAATTGTTTTCTATTTCTAAAATTTATTTTATTACCCGATCATGTGTTTTAAAATTCTCGCTTGGTGTAACCGATTCATCCAATAGTACTTGACTAGGGCATAACTTACATTTTACCTTAATTTTACTCCGCTGGTAATTTCAATTATTTTAAAAAATTTGCCATCAAAGATTACGGGTACCGAACCTTGTACAGTTGCACTACAAACATTTTTGAATTAATTTATTTAACACAAAAGACTCAACTTAGATCCTACATAATAATGTAATAAATAATGGTAATAATAATGATTCTAAATAGGATCTAGAACCCTTTGGATATAAAGGTTACGGTTCCAGTTTCACCTAGTGTGAAAATATGGGTTTTGGTTATGGTTCTTGTTCTATGTGGTTTAAAAATAGAGGTTGCGGCTTCCGTTCCACGAACGTTTTAGGTTTCATAAGAGTTCCGATAAAACATGTTTAATTGCAAAACTGCGACTTTAAAACTTTTTTTTACATAATTTTGACATTCGTTGACGATCATTTAGTAACCTTTCTCGGACAGCGCTACTACCTCCTAAACACAAGATTGTAGATAAATACCATATCATTAAAAAGCTGCTACCATACCATAAATTGATAATTGCTAGCGTAAGAAGATGAAATAGACCCGATGATGGAAGGCTGTGACGGTAAAGGTAATGATGATAATGATGATGGCATATGGCACTAAACCAACCGTTGGATGAGATGACGACTTGTAATCGGTATCGTTCGGTCGCGGTGACCTGAACTTCGTGCACCAGGTTAAATCTACAGGAGCATGGTATAGACCACTGTAGTGTCGGACAACAGGACGAGCTTTGAAAGACGTGATAATGTTTCGGTAAACGCAGCAGTACTGGTCTCATCCCAAGACGCTTTCATTACATACTTCTTGGCTGTTGTAGATAACATTCCTCTACTTGACATCGATGTCTATCCAAGTCACCGTGGTGGATTTTCGTACGCCCCTGGTCTCACTTACAAGTAGCGACCGAAGTGGGTGGTGAGAAATCTCGTAGACCGGAAACCCTGGACAATCCGACTCGAGTGGCGAAAATGATGGGCGGATGATGATAGATATGAGGGTCAGTCAAAGTTTTTTTCTGTTTGCACAACACAGGACACTAATCAGTTTGCAGTATTCGCATACGCAGACGTCCTCTCGTTATGATGATGAATTTCAGTAAGAAGCATAAGTGAAAATCTTCATGTTGTGAGAACCGTAGACATAGCGGTTTATTAAAACCAAAGAACCCAAGACCAAGCAATGTGTCGAGTGTCATTTTGAAGATTATAAATTCGTCGAAGTGCTGAGCAAGCGCGACGTAGTAGTAACAGAACTTTGCTTGCGAAATATGGCAAAATGTTGCGTCAGAAGAAACACTGTTAATGGTAGTAAAAAAAACGGCTTTTACTTTTTAGAAACCACCTCGTGCCGATTGACCGGGGTGGTGGAAAGCGGTACCGGAGGGTATATCGAATAGTGTTGGCAGGTATTGAAGACTTTGGTTGCTTGCGGGTTGGCTTATCCCTCGGCGCGTTATTATAGAACCAACCTTGAGAGTTCCGGCAGGGAACTTCCGGCGACGAGAGTAACCAGTTTCAGCCAGAGTGGTGGGTCGCTTCAATAGCAGGTAGAGAAATGGTGCACGCAGTTTACTAACACATCTCTCTTTCGCACAACGATTACAATCTTTCAAATTCTTTTTTGAATTATTTTGCTTATTTTGTACAGTAAATTTAATTACCTTTTTGTAATCGTTTTGAGAAGTACATAAACAAAAAAGTTATATACAGGGTGTTTACTTTAAGTCTGTCAAAGGTTTAGGAGGTGATAAAACATCAAAAAGGAAGCGTAGTTTCTGAGCTACACGCCTTTTCCAAATCTCCGCAATAGATAAGGTTGTAAATTATAATTTAAGATAGCAGACTTTATAAGCTACACAAGAAGTCACAGCTTAATATTTCTGCTTCCTTCAGAGTTATTCAAAAAATGCAAAATTTCTACATTAAAAGTAAGTCTCGGGAGCCTAAATGGCGTTACATATCTTTTTCGCAGAAATGATTGTCCTTGCTTACATCTCTGCCCATGGTAAAGGGCTTCAACTACAGAAACTGTAAAAAAGTGGATTTTCCATAGTAGAAACCATACAATAAACAAAACAAACAAAATAAAGTTTCAAGACATATGCTACTGAGCTGGAGTCTCTTGTATGGTTTCTATTATGAGAAATTCATCTTTCTATAGTTTTTGTAGTTGATACCTTTCACCATGGGCATAGAGGTAGGAAGACGCAGTAATATTTTTGCAAAAAGATATGTTACGCCACCGAAAAACTGACTAATTCTAACGTTTTTGTAGTCTACACTTAATTTAGCAAACAAAGTTACTTTTATGTTTTCCACGGATAATACACTGTTTTTGAGCAATTTATATTTTTCTAAACTTGTGCAACTTATTGTTTAATGTTGTAATTCCGGAAAAAGCTGAAATATTAAGTTGTAATGTTTTGTGTGACTTATGAGGTGTTTGCTATCGTACATATTGTTATAATTTACAACCTTAGCAGTGGTGGAGATTGGAAGGGGTGTGCATACCTTAATGCCCTGTATCTCAAAAACTAAGCCTTTTTATCAAGCGCAGTACACA
This sequence comes from Ignelater luminosus, assembly GCA_011009095.1. Classification (NCBI taxonomy): domain Eukaryota; kingdom Metazoa; phylum Arthropoda; class Insecta; order Coleoptera; family Elateridae; genus Ignelater; species Ignelater luminosus. The sequence goes on from VTPC01000863.1 coordinate 11,390, forward strand.
TTTTCTGATGTTCTAACACCTAGATCTTTGACGTACTTAGAGTAAACACCCTATAATTCCTGAAATACACTAACGCAAAGACATGGGTAATTTAATTTATTTAAAAGGTGCAAACAATAAGAATTCCAGATTTAAAACTTGGTACGTATATACTTTAAGTTACGACATTAATATAATTAAAATTGCAAAATGGATTTTTATCGTTTTAATAATTCTAAAGTCTCATAATGAAGTAGTGTCTACTAGTTAGTGTTAGGTTTATTGGAATGGAATTTATTTCTTTATTTTTTTATCTATGCGGTACGTTTCTTCTTTAAGAAGGTTTTAAAAATTATATGCTGTTACATAATATTGTATACAATAGTTTCTTTTTTGATAAAAAGTACAGTACGGCACAATAATGTGCATGATTACAAGATGAATAGCATCATGATTGTACAGTGTGCTGATTAAGTATGGAACAAATTCAATAACTCGAAAAGTATTAATATTTCGAAAAAAAAACTAAAAGGGGTGTAACGATTTAAACTGTTGGGCATCTTTTAAAATTATGCACAAATCAATGACGTCATAATTATTTGACCAATGACGTCATCGATATATATTTTTTAAATGGCAACCCCAAAATATTTTTGCAGATTATTATTCGCCATTGAATTCTGTGTGCAATGATCTTCAAAATTTTTAAATTAGCTCCCGCTTTTCGGAGATATTATTTTTTTTATTTAGAAAATTTAAAACATTCTAAATGATATTTCAATTCTTTAAATCAAGTACGCTTGATTTAAATTAAATTAAAAAATCAAATTTGCGTTTGTCCATCGCAGCCGATCATTATCAGTATTTCTATTCTCTCCTCTGTTAAACGCATCGTCCTCGTTTATTAAAAAATTCGGTATTTACAATAAATAATAATATCGAAATTCAAATAGTAAATGACAGAAATCTGACTAGATGACATAAGGTAAAATCTAGTTAATGTGTACTTGATTTTTTAATTTAATTTAAATCAAGTGTACTAGATTTAAATAGTTGAAATACCATTTGGAATGTTTTATATTACTAAACAAAAAACAACTCTTATCTTCAAAAAGCGTAAGCAAATTTGAAAAATTCTAAGATCTTTGTACACGGGATTCAATGACGTATAATAATCTGCAAAAATATTTTGGGGTTGCCATTTAAAAAAAAATATTGATGACGTCATTGGTCAAATAATTATGACGTCATTGATTTGTGCATAATTTTAAAAGATGCCCAACAATTTAAATCGTTACACCTCTTTTTGTTTTCTTTTCAAAATATTAATACTTTTCGAGTTATTGAATTTGTTACATACTTAATCAGCGCACTGTATAGTATATCAACTTTAAAAGTTGCATATAGGACTCTTTACATATTATAATCAATTTTTTAATTTTTTTAAGTGTTGAGGGATGGTTTGTTGCGTAGCTACCCAAATCCAAGAGTAAATAAACAATCGGACTTATGATTATACAACAGTGTCTTTCTCTTTGATCAAGGTTCAATTACGAAATTCTTATATCAAGACGTACCATTGACTATGGTTAAATTGCATATTTTCTCTGGTTTGGACTAAATTGGTCTAGCTACCCCATGCTCTATTTTATAAATTCAGTCTGAACCACCCCATCTCCGACTTTGAGCTAGTCTGCTTGCAGAGCTTTCTTTCTGCATTGGCTGAGCATATTAGGGGAGTCTAAAACTCCGTTTCAGACTGTAACACTTAATCAAAAGCACGCTTGATGTGAAAAACTTTTGACTTTTTAAGTTTCTAACAACTTTTTGAGAATTTTTGTATGGGTATAAAATTTGCTTACGTTTTTCTTGCCATGTTTTATTCGATCCATCTTCTAATAAGTCTCCTTATTACATACCGGTACCACAGAGTGTAATAATACATTTTCAGAAAGCAGTATATTTATAATTCCTTATATTTGTTTATTATTATGCAGTTATTTACCTTTGATACTCTCTTCAGTTTTAGACATTGCTAATTGTGAATGGTGGGACACCGACAGCAATCAGGCAAAGCTTTTCTTTGACGATGGACTAGCAAGGATGGCTGATTATCCACATGTTGTTTCTATAAATGCAAGAACTAGCAAAAGTACCGCAAAAATATTGTGTGCCGGTACCCATCTAACAACGGTAAACAATCGCGGTATAGTTCTTACTGCTGGATCATGCATTAATCTCATAAAAATTGTAAGTATAGTTGTTTTGAAATTTTTCATCCGCCATTATAAATTACTATTATTATTGAAAACGTTAGCTTTTAAATACTTTAAATGTTCAACTAATACAAATAATTTAATACTCATGGCTTATTTTCAGGGTCGAATAAGTTCTGAAAACGTTTATATCCGTACAAATTCTGAATACTGGAATTGTCAGTGTGGAATTGGCAAATCATATGGTATCTATTCTTGGCATTTGCATCCCGACTATGAAGAGCACGTATTACCGTATATTGGAGCATTTTCAGAAAATGATGTTGGACTCATAGCTTTGGACGGCCCTTGGCAGGGAAGATACAATGAAAAAGCGGCAAAGAATCCAATCAAACTTGGACCTGTAACTATATCAAATGTTTCCATCAAATTAAACTCAAATCGACAAACTTCTTGCTTTAAAGATTTATTAAAGTAAAGTAAATCCAAAGATAGGACGTAACAATATTATTGCATTTGATCAATTTATGATAATCTTGTACAGCAGTAGTCCTGTCTTACAACTTCCTAATTGAGACAAACATTTTGTTCATATACGCTACCAATAAAAAAATTCTTATAGTTTTCTCGATATTATTACTTATTGTTAGTGCAAGAACAACACTCCGTTATGCATTCGGTTTTAAAATTGTTTGCCAAAATCTTATTAAGGTGCAGCAAACACGGGCGAGCTTATAGATATTGAAAAATTGGTACCGTTTCTTCCTTTGAAAAGTAACACAAATCTAGGTAGCACGTACCATTTTGGTCACTATCTGTGTTTTTATTTTCTTACTTCTTTCTAAACCACCATTAAACTCTTCTTGTACAGATTAGAATTATTTATGGTTTTTTGATTAATACAGCAGGGACATAAAAATAAGATGAGGTACCATTTGTTATTTCAATTTTCCTCGATTAGAATTTAAAACCCTTTAAGTCTAATATTTAATATAATTTTTGCATGATTAAAGGTAAATTGGAAAATTGTAAGACCGTTAACTTTAGGATGGGGCTATACTTACTCCCAGCAAGCACCACAGGAAGATTTGCGCGTGGCCAATAATCTGTTAGTCATTTCAGGAGAACAATGCCAGAAAAATTTTTATAGGTATTTATTCTGAATACTTGTTTCTATCGATTTCTGTATTTTTTCGAATAATTACATTTTAGGGACTACTTTCCGAAAAACAGTTATTGTATAGGAAGCGAACATCAACCAGGAAAGGGTCCTTGTGCTCACGATCAAGGAGGACCAATGCTGTCTGTAATTAAATGGGTAGTTGGTGGAAAACAACCTATTACCCAGTATACTTTAGTTGGTAAAAATAAAAAAAATATATATGGTAACGGTAACAATGATTATATCTTATTACAGGAATTGCTTCGACGGCTCCAAGATGTGGTGATCCTCGCAAACCCACGGTTGTAGTTAATATTTCCGCATATACTGATTTCTTACAAAATTTCTCCTGGATGAAAGAAACAATAAAGAGTCAAGTATCAAGTGCACAGATTACGAAACCTCCACCTGTCGGTGCAGACTGGACGTGTAGAAAACGTTTACGAAATACAAAAGTCTGTTGTGATCCTAGTAGAGTTATGTGTATTGCATATAAAAAAGATGGAACATGGCGGTGGAGTACTAGTACTGGTAGTGGCGGTACTCAAGATACTAGCGAAAGCGATAGTAATAGTTGGTGGGGAGGATCTGGTAATGATGCATTTGATACTTGGTGGTGGGGATCAGGAGGAAATAACTGGGGAGGATGGTGGGGAAGTCCCGTTGAAAATGATAAAGTTTGGTGGGAGAATAATGAAAAAATCGAATAATTTTTGTTGTTTAACAAAAATATAAAATTGATGTAAGTCGGAAACCCTTGTTACAAATAAAATATATTAAACATCTAGGTAGTTTTACTACATAAATCCAGATCTCTTTAGATTTACAGTTAATAAAATTATTTAATCGACTAATAGTGTAGAACAAATTGTTCTAACAAAAAAATTCGTTTGGAAAAGTTTATATAAGCTCTCTGAAAAACTAATCAAAAAAAATTCAAGAGGAGAGATCTTTATTCTGAATGTATCATTGACATTATAGTACAAACAGCGACCGTAGTTTTTCCTATGTCGTCGAGTACAAGAAAAAATTGATTGTAATGAAAGAGGTACAATAGACTTATATAAAAAGTTGGGGTGCCTAAAATTCATTGTCCGGGTTCGAAGTAGATAGGGCACTTATGGTACGATCTCCGGCAATTTAGTTACGTATAAGGTACACGGATGGTAGCATTACCGTGAGGTAAAGCTCGATCAGTATAAATCAAAAAGCTTGGTCTGTCTTTTCTCACTCCACCGTAATCCCGTAGCAGACCACTCAAAAAAGGAGTGTTTAAAGCTGCTGATCTACGTCGTGTGATCGAGTACAAAAATGAAAGAAACGTTAAATTAGCTGACATCTTCCTCTATATCATGCAAATGGTACTGGAAGTCATCTATTATGTACTCGGAGCTCGATCAACCAAAGAGGTAACAAAAATTTTATTGTCTTATTATTATTATTGATTTCTGGTTCTGAACGAACCGGTGGTCATAATTTTTTTTAACCTTAGACCGAATATTTGATAAGAGTATTGCCCTGACCAAGTATCAACGCAAAGAGCAGCAGTGATGATATTTTTGGATGAATCTTCTGGCGAAAGTTTAGAATCAAGAAACTTATATTTATAATATTACCAAACAAGCAGTAGTTATTGTTTGTTACATGATCGCAATAGCCTCTCTGTAAGAGATTGTTATATGCTAGTACTTCATATAGCCTTGAATGTAGAATAATACAATTTAAAAAAATAAAAGTTGTAAATGAAATAAAATCTAATTAAACCTTCATTGTTTTTTAAATTTCCTATTACGTACATATGCTTTTATTGCAATCTTAATTAATGGGTACTTATAGTATTGAGGTTATTTAAGGCGTATACTAATAAGCAATTCTATAATAATCACTGCTAAAGTGTTGTACATTTTATATTTTCCACAAAGACAATGAACCTGTAGAAGCGTCGCTTTTAACATATCTATGCCGTCTAAAGGCTAAGCAATGCATAATGTGTATCTTTTGGCCGCATTTCTAATTTACGGTGAGAAAATTTTGGTTACTGAACGTTTTTATTATTTTTTTTTTAAAATGTTATCAGTATTTCTCTAATTTGTTTTTCTGCTAAATGCTGAGAATCTAGCTACACAACCTTGAATTATAAAAAAATTCGCTATGGACGGCAGTCGTCAATTAGTTCTAATGTTCATTAGAATGTTGATTTAAGAAGTTTTATAATAAAAATCAACCACCGAGAGTTTAATCAAGTCAAAATAAAATAAACTTCATTTCCAGTGCTATCATACCACGAATGCATAGTGATAGACGAAACTTTTAATGTTTTAAAACAATCCGAGAGCAAATCTGGAGCAAGAAATTTTAACTTACCTTGCATTAAAACCTTTTCTGCACAGCTCTTACAATACGTTCTGAACTTCACAATCAGTGTGACCTTGTTATCGTCAACCACATTTTATTTCTATCTTTATGGAAAGTGCTTTGTAACAATTATCAAATATAAATTAGTAAATTATATAAATTATGATTTATATATCGTGTCATCAGCCAGCCACCAACATTGCCCGCGGCAGCCAATTCGTATGGCTGGATATGTATTGCTTCTACCACGGCTCCATACCACATACTTTTACCACCCTCTACTCAATGCTTTTACTACAGTATTTAACAGCTAACACCTGCTCGGCAACACGTGCCCAACTTACGGCTTGCAACCATATATAACATCTACTTACTCAACAACGGCCATCGACAATACAATTTTAATACCGGGCTTCACATTCATATAATTTCAACGTAAAATTATATCAATTCAGCATCAATGGGGCCGAAATCGAATGGAATTATTGGATTGCGACCTAGGTAGTATTTATCATGACTAAAACGTTAATTAAACTAATAGTCGATTCCACACATGTTTATTATTGGTCTCTCGCTACAACATCAATGTGTTTGGCCTTATAACAAAGTTACACAAGTAGAGGCCATCCTCAGGCTATTAATGACATTAAAACAATAAGATTACATTAAAAAAATCAAATCTAAAAGATAAATGGACGAACGGTAGTCTGGACTACCTTGTCATCGTTTCTAACCAAATGTAATGCGTCCGTCTCGGAAATTACTATGAAATCATTATCATCCCTGTTGTTTCTCTGTTTGAAGATTGCACCTGTTTCTTTTCAGTTCATTTGCGTACAAACAAAATAATCATAATCAAATTTTTTTTTGTTTAATTTAGTTTAGAATTTTTTTGTTTTGTTTTATTTTCATCTTGTTTTTAATTGAATTTTGTTTTGGTTTGTTGAATTAAATTAAAAGCGAAATTTGAAAAGCGGAAGCACGGATTGAGAAAGAGAGAAAAAGAGAAAGAAAAAGAAAGTGTTTGCGAATCTAGGGAATCTTCAACGGTCTTGAGCTGCTGATGCTGCTTGCTAAGGAAGTCCTGGATGCTGCTGTTGTATCTACTGCTAGTCGGTTGGATGAACTGGAATCACTGTGGTACTCGTCGTCGTTGATAAGCGTTAAAAGCCGCCAAAGGTTTGCAATTTTGCTCTTCTTCAGTCCTCAGCACTAAAATCAAGTGAATAACAAAGCAAACGGTTACGCAACGCCCCGGCAACTGAGGGTTTGTGTGATGAACTCTTGGCCGTCGTGGTGTTAGTGGAATTGGTATGCATCTTTGCCAGTTTGTTCAAATATTGGCGGTTCCAAGTGTAGTCCCTGTAAAAATAAAAAACATCCAGCCATCGCGTCGTGACAATGCGAACCAATTGTAGAACTATTATTGTTACGGGAGAAGGAGAGGAAATAATGATGGCCTGAACAACGATCGTAAAAGACGGTTTTCAAAAAAAAAGAGAAATAGCAGAAAAAAACAACAGAAACTGCTGTGTTAGAATGTTTGCAGAGGAGGAGGCTTTTGACGGTTGATTGGTGCTACGGGTTCTAACAGAGCGTTGATGGGGTGTTTTCAAAGGCGTATTCTAGTTCCGGATTGAGGTGCGTGACATTTTCAAGAAATATGGCAATAGGAAACCTGAACCAACTCGTCTTTTTGTAAATTAGAATCCGAGCGTGCTGTGGGCGGGTTGCGGATCGTCCAAATGTGGTTTTCCAGTTGGTAACAACTATTCTGTATTATCGACGTTATGGACCATGATGGATCTTACCTGTAAACAGAAAATAACAACCAAACTTAGCTAATCTTGATGCTCTGTATTTGTAGACTACATACAATTTGGTATCTCTCGTTGAATACATTTAAAAAACTAAAACGTTAGTGATCTCTTTGCAGATAAGGCAACTTACTCACAGATCGTGACGTTCATTGCATAAGCTCTTAATGATTTAAAAAAGATCTACATATTATTTTTACAGCTGTGAAGCTAATTGACTCTGAATGGTGGGACGTAGAAGAAGAACAAGCAAAACTATTTTTCGATGATGGGCCTGCAAGAATAAGAGATTATCCTCATATAGTTTCCGTAGCAGTTCAACTAGACAAAGACACGGCAAGCTTATTATGTACAGGAACTTATCTCACAACTTATGACAGATATCCCGTTATACTTACAACTGGATCGTGCGTAAAATCTATATTGGTAAGTTAGTAGAAATTGGAATTATATTTTTTAATTATTGTCTTCAACACGACAAGTACTACTTTTAAATTGCCTACTTTTTTTTTAATATAAATAGATTTTTCAAGTAGATTATCATTTATGTAAAGAAATGAATTTTTATAACACAAAAAAGTTACCCCAAAAGAAGAGTTCTGGTCTTCTTGATGGATATATCGTAGCGACTTGTTTACCAGGTGTATACCTATGAAATGAGACTTTCAGCTATTAGACCACAGATGTCGCTAGGAGTATTTTAAACTGTCCCAAATGTCTTATTTTTTTCGTATGTCATCTGTCAACAATATTCAATTCATTGTTTGTGATGTTTCATACAACAACGCATTTTCTTCGCTCTTAAAAATGTCGAATTTCGTGCCTTCAAACTACGATTTGCGGACATCGTTGATTTTCTGTTATCAATTGAAGAAAAACGCTTCTCAAGCTCATCAAGTGCTTATAGAAGCTTACGGTGGACATGCTCTAAGCAGAGCACAGTGCTTCAGGTGGTTTGAAAAATTCCGAAGTGGTGATTTTAGCGTGGAGAACGAGGAACGTGGCCGGCCACCGAAAAAGTTTGAGGACACCGAATTGCAAGCATTGTTGAATGAAGATGATGGTCAAACGCAAGAAATGATGGCAGAGCAGTTGGGAGTGACCCAAAAAACCATTTGCAAACGTTTGAAAGACATGGGCATGATTTTAAAGGTCGGAAGATGGGTGCCGCATGAACTGACTGAAAGGCAGCAAGAGAACCGAAAAACCACTTGTGAAATGCTGCTCTCCCGGTTCAAAAGAAAGTCTTTTTTGCATCGAATCGTTACGGGTGATGAAAAATGGGTGTATTTCGTATGGTCCGCCCGGCCACAAGCCAAAATCAACGGCCAAACCAAATCGCTTCGGCCGCAAGGCAATGCTGTGTGTTTTCTGGGATCAGCATGGTATGATTTGGTACGAGCTATTAAAACCAGGTGAAACAGTTGACGGTGCACGCTACCAACGACAATTGGCCGATTTGAACAGCGCTATACACCGAAAACGCCCAGAATATGCCGATCGGCGTCACAAAGTAATTTTTCTTGATGACAATGCACCACCACATCGAACAAGAGCGACCCGGGAATTGGTGGAGACGTACGATTGGGAACCGCTGGTGCATGCGGCTTACTCACCAGACTTGGCGCCTTCCGATTATCATTTGTTTGCATCGATGGGCCACGCACTTTCCGAGCAGCGCTTCAATTCTCACGAAGAAGCCAAAAAATGGCTCGATGATTGGTTTGCGGCCAAAGACGGCCAATTTTTTTGGCGCGGCATTCACAAATTGCCTGAGAGATGGGTAAAATGTGTCGCTAGCGATGGCTATTATTTTGAAGATTAAATTTGTAACCATTTTTTGTTAATAAACGTTTAAAATTGAAAAAAAAAGTCTCATTTCATAGGTATACACCTAATAAATACAGCAAACTGTATATTGAATTGTAAAGTATTATGATTGTGAAACAGCATACCTTTACTATTACCTCAATCTTTGAGCGATAAGTAAAGCCGAACTTAAATGAATTTATCTTCTATTATAGGAAAAAGTAGACGATATATCAAAGATATATGTACGTACAAATTCTGAATATTGGAATTGCCAGTGCGGAATAGGACGTACGTATGCCATTTATGCAACTCTTATACATCCTGAATACACAGAACATGTGTTACCGTTTGTGGGAGCATTTTCAGAAAATGATGTAGGCTTGATTGCGCTTAACAGCGTCTGGGAAGGAGTGTATAATAAACTTGCTGCCAAATATCCGGTTCAACTTGCAAGCCAGGTAAGTATATTTTCAATCTGCTGCCTGCCGATCGTTCGTTGTTTTAGCCTACTCTAAACATCTGACGAAAATGTTTTATCTTGATACGACGCGACGTCTTATAATTATTACCTCTAAAAGGCTGTCATTCTTAAATACCAAACGTCGATCTTTCCGTGAAACTCATCCTAGTTTTAAATTAAACTACAAATTAATCGTACCTTAGAAATTTAGATTAAAATTACCTTTTATATTTTTACCATTTACAATTTAAAGAACTTACAAATAACAATTTGTCTTCTCGCAAAATCTATATTCTAATGTAACTTTCTACATTCATTGTAACATTGATGGAGTCATTATGTCAATGCGCACTTTTCTTCACTTTACTATAACTTAAAAGTTGTCCCTATAGTAGATTCAGTGCAACTCTACTACTATTATCTTATTTTTTCTTGTTAATCTGTAAATTTTAATTATTTTAGGAAAGTTGGTCTATTAAAAGAGTACTAACCTTAGGTTGGGGTTATTCAGAAAAAAGTTCGTCAGCATCGGCTGAATTACGAAAAGCAGAAAACTTATTAATATTGTCACCAGAAGCTTGCAAAAAGTTCTATACGTAACCTGATTATAGTAAAATAGAAACAAGCTCGGCACTTAATTTGTAATATTTTTAGCGAATACTTTCCTAAAAACAGTTATTGTGTTGGAAGCGAACAACAACCGGGAAAAGGTCCTTGCTCTCACGATCAAGGAGCTCCAATGCTTACAGCAACAAAAGTAAAAGTTGAATCTGAAGAAAGTCAAACTGTAGATATCAAGTTCTATTTAATGGGTAAAACAGATCAAAAATTTTTTTTGAGAACTATAATGAGCTTTGTTGTAGGTATAGCTTCAACCGCTCCGAGGTGTGGAGACCCTCGAAAACCGGTAATCGTTGTTAATATTACACAGTACGCACCATTTATTCAGAATCTAACCTGGATAGGTGCTACTGCTAAGGAAAGTTATGAATCAGAATTATTTAGTTCTGTAGAAGCTTTGACCGAGTGGCAATGCCAGTCAACGGACGAAAAACCTAAACAATTTATGTGTTGCAAAAAAATGCTCAAGCTTTTGATATGTTTTGGTTGGCAACCGGAACCAGATGGAAAGATTTGGTTTTATGGAGAATTACAATTTAGCAGAGAAAAAAAAGTACCTAGGAAAAAAGAAAAGCCAAATATTACTGGTATTAGTTGCAGAAAAATTGGAGGTAGAAACATGTCAAAATGTTGTGTGACAGATTCTTATATTTGCTTTAAATGGCAACAACATTCCGAAAGAACGGGGATCATATGGTGGAGTTTTCCAGGCAGTTATAGTTCGTGGTGGAGTCGATTAGATTCTGGAGATAATGATAATGATGATGGTCCTGGGAACGGGAGAAAGATTAACTACTTGAAACATTAATAAAATCATTTAATAAAATTCAACAACAATTGACTTCTTTATGTTTAATTTTCAACATTAAAATAGAATTTAGTTGGTGTTTCAATTAACTGTTAACAACATGGGAAACAATGTTAGTTTAAAAACCTTTTACAAAGCAGTAAACAAGATGAAGACCAGATTTTTATCATTTTCTTCTTTTTTAATATAGTAGAATACAAAATGATTGGAATATTGTTTCTGGGTATACACGTATTTAACAGTAAGTATGTGATTTGAATATATTTTTTCTAATTTGCTCCTTAGCTGGCTATCGTGTAAAAAAGTAGGGACGCAATGAAGTCGCTTGGACATATTTGAACTGGGAGATTTTTGTTTATACGATTTCGTTTTTTTCAGTGATATACCATGAATGCGTAGTGGTAGATAAAATTTTTAATATTCTGATACAATATGAGAATTAATTTCGAGCAAGACGTAGTAACTTACAGTACACTAAAACCTTTTCTACGCAGGTGGTCAAAACCCAATTTTTCAAAATTAATCACAAATCTTTCAGCTTTAAATTGCATGCCTATTATACATTCACGAATGAGACTACACAGTTTTAGTTAAGGCCACTTTATTAACTGGTAAGGCTTAAACATAAAATGTAGGCTCATAGCCAGAGTGGCCATCTCTAAGAAATCTTGAACTATCCCTGAAACTAATGCTGATCTAATTAATATTCTCTGTGCTTACGTTCATAATAAAATGCATATACTTAATTAATTGGAAAATAAGCCCTAAGCAGCTGCTTCGTGTTTTTGAGTAGACACCTGTTAGAACTTCTAAAGTCGTCATGACCTTTTGCCTTTCTTTCAATAGCACTCATTGGAGTCTGGCACAAGAGTCGAGTACTATCAAACTTTTCACAGTGCTTTCTCCAGGAATTCTATTTGGACCTTGTTTCTGTTTTTGCCCCGTTGAGCAGTTTGCATATTAAACGAAACCAAAGACTTTGACGGCCCGAGTTCTTTTTCATAAGGAGCTTTTTCAAGATTCTAAAAAAGAGCACGGTAAATTGATATGTCAACCACGCTAGAAGCGAAATTCTTAACATACAATGATGGCTCTCAGCGGTAAACCGTTTTAGGTATCTTCGAAAATGAGTCTGTCCGCTGATAGGAAATAGTCAATTTCATTTTCTGTTTTACCTTTCGTTGAGATCCACGTCCATTTTCTGCCATCTTTTCGACGAAATTTTAAAAATGTTGTACCTGAATTTGTACATTCTGTCTATCTGTTGCCATGTTCCTGTATCTTTACATGTTATATATGAAATCGACTTAGAAGTTTCTCTTGATTACAAATACATAATCGGTATTTCGATATCTCGAACACCACTCGAGATAATCGGGATCGAAAATGGTGATTTTTCGACATGGTGATATTATATATGATATCGACTTGGTTTTTAACGCTGAACACGACTATGAAATTTAAATCTTCATATTTTGGGTAGTTCTCGAGATATTCGATTTTTTAAAACTTTTGTCATAATCATGCTTGTATTTTTACTGGTTTCTTATAGAATGGTTTACAGGGTATAAATGGCTTTGTTCTAGGTATTCAAAAGGTTTCTCTCCTCTGTCATTTTCTGAGTTGTATCCGTAATTGCCAATCTTATTCTTTGCCTCCTCTACCTTTTTACCTAGTTTGTTCCTTTGTAATGTTATTTTATAACATGGCATACGTTTTCTAAATTTCGTTTTAAATGTACTTATTTAGCATGAATTTATTATCTTATTTTTTCTAAAACGCCTATTAAATTTCTTGCCTTGTTGAAATCGTTTTTTCAAGGTTCGCTAAATTTTTATTTCTACATTTTATTGTTGGTACGTGCCTTTAGAGTAGAAGCCATAAGAATTCTGACACCACAAACCAGATGTGCTTCCTGAAAAACTGGCCAAAGAAACCCATTTTAAGAGCCAATTTTTACAATTGAATGACCGGGAAACTTTCTATAGGCAGCGGGCCAGTACTTCCGTTTGCTTCCTTTTGGGTGTAAAGCAAGCTTTCTTCGGCGACCGAGGCACGTTTTATCGCCGTGGTCCGCGGTCGCCTGTCGCCCTGGACCGGGGTAACTTAGCTTCCCGCTCCCGTCGAGGAAGGTGGCGTAATCTTCGAATAGCAAGAATACATTGCAAATCCGTGTCGTTTTGCTTGGTACAATCTTACGGTTTTCTTTTTTTTTGTGAAAGTTTTACAAAGTGGTTTGTGGACTTATTTTCGCCTTCTTGAGGCGGATTCCTAACCCTAGATTTGCAAATATGACAGGGAAGTGCCCTCTGAACTTTGGTTTTATCGAAATTAGTGAATACTAATTATTTATCCTAACCGATCATTTCGGGATTGTGACAGAAGTTCGCTATTCCTTCAACGTTTTATCTTGGAGGCTTGTGTTTTGTGGGGAAAATCCAGTTTTCTTCATTCCTGAGAGTGTTATTAATAATTCTGAGGAACGTTTATAATTCAAGTATTGCTAGCAGAAGCGCTCTCGGACGCCGAAATACTTATATTTGCCGGCGAACAAGCAGGCTTCGCTTACTAGAATTTTCGCGGGCAATTGGCTGCAGACGACGGTGTTTTCTTAATTATTTAACATTTTGGAAACAACAAAGTTCATTTAGTTGTGTGTTGGTGAAGATACGAACATCCTGGAAATTAGCTTAAGATAAGGTATTGTGTGTTTTATTATTTAAAAAAATTGTAGTGTTCTGTTCTGTTAATTGTTTTAAAGAATATTTGAAAATCATTTAGTAAATTAAATCGGAAATCATAGTGGTTATTTATCTTTGTAAATCAAACGTTCCAAGGTTATAAATAAAATTAATATTCAGTATAATGTGAAATGAAAGGATTTAATTGATTAGGGATGGATTCGATAACTGAATTTTAAGTGTTCACTTTGTGTTTGTCTAATATGAATTTCACATAAGAATTTTGTTGTTGGAGTTGTAAAATTATATTTTAATTTACATTTGTCTTTTGTTTGTACCTGCAATTTTTTTATTATCATTATTATTACTGACTTATTCTTTTTCCCCTTGTAACGGCTCTTAATATTTTGTATTGACGTTTTTCTTTACATATATTGGCGATTTTAATAAATCAAAGTTAAAATCTATTTGAGTATTTTATTAATATACATTTATAAGGTTCATTTGTTTGATGTGTATCTTTGTATTAATTAGTGTAAACCAACCGATTGGACTATTGCATCGATTTGTTTGATTATTTGTTTGTTATAAGTCTAATAATTTCAGTTCGAGACACTGGTGTTAGCAGGCGGCTAGAAAGCTCCCGATTGTTCAAGTAAATTGTGGTAAGTGAGAGTGTACCAAGTTATATATTCTCAGTAATTTTGTGTAATAAGCATTCTTGAAATTAGAACTTTAAACAGTATATTTCGTGAGAAGCCCATACACAGGGTGTTATTCCTTGAGGTACTAATATACAGGGTGTTAACCTACGAGAAGCTGCGTGGGTTGGCATATTGTTTGCTTTTGATTTTCAGCTTCTGGCGCCCTTAGGTTTTACCATCTTTGAGATACATTTAGAGTTTATGTGAGAGTGAATATTTATTTTATAGCATTTAAGGTAAGTCCATCTTGAACCATGCCCATCTTCGGCTTAGAGGTACGGGATTTAACATCTACCGACCCTCTGTACGGGTATTAGGCCTCTTTTCCAGGTTTTTCCCGTTACACCTTTCTTACTATGTAATATTCACAATACTATCTTATTATAATCAGCAATTAATGGTAAAAAGATACAAATGATGTAATTATTACGGATACTACTCTATACTAGTTTATTATCAAACTTTGTAAATAAAAAACCAAAGTAAATCACTTTAGAATGAAGATAAATACAACCTACGTTTATTTAATGGTTATTATTTATGTTAGTAATTAGATTATTTTTATCAGTTTTGTGCAGAACCGAAATCTTTCACATACGAACCTTGCGATTACGACCAAGGTGCTCCAGTATTAGTTATAGCACAAGATTCCAAAGGTTTATCTGATGAACCTTATTCAGTTCTAGGTAAGAAATAAATTACTTAACATTACTCTTTCCACTAATGCACAATCAATAAAGCTAACTGATAAGCAGGACGAAAATAAAAGAAATATTATTTTTAAAAACCCCCTGTAACACCGACTGCAGCAGCCTACTCAGGATAACCTATGAAAACGAAAATTATCAACACTGTTACGATATGAAAATAGCACTATATGAAAAAGTTTTGAAAAGATTTGGGCATAATGTTGAGGACGTCTAAAAAATATAGTACAAGAGCCTCTGCCAGAAAAAGAAGACCTGAATCCTAACTTGCTGGCGTTGTTACACATCGACGCAGAAAGGTATCTAGGTACTCTGGTGAAAATTTCAACAAGCTAGGTGTGGGCATGCGTTCGTAGTGGAAATTATGAAAAAGTCTAGTTCTTCCACGAATCCTAACAATCTGTCATTTATAAATTTTCATAAAGTGGCGAAATACAAGTACTTTGGTGAAAACGCCAGAACGCTAGACACGGGCGGTTCCATGTAAAATACGAAAAAACGTAAACGGAAAATGTCACTTACCGTACCCAATTCTAACCACTTGAGATTTGCGTCATTTTATGTCTTTTTATCCTAATTCCTAGAATCAAACCGCCAGAAAGACCAGTGTGGTCTATGTTACTTCAATTAACATTTTATACGAAAAAGTTCACTTTTTTCACAGTTTTTCCAAATTTTTAAAAAATCGCAAAAATATACCTATTATTGAAAGTTTATATAATACGAATTTCGGAACGCCGGAAAGGTACACCCCTCCATATGGCCAAGGGTTCAAGGCAGTACGGATTTACGACAATCTGGGGGATGAAATTTTGCAAATGAATGGAGATCCTTGGCCATATGGAGGAGTGTAGTCTAAAATGATGTAATCTTGAATTTTCGGTTTTTCATAACGGACAACTCTGATTAAGGTTTCACTATACTTATTTCGAGCACAGCCTTGTTTTGATTCTTAACCTATCCTTAGTTCAACTCTGCCTAGGCATCGTCTTAAAGTTATATTTGCGCTTTTTATTGAGCAAATAGCACATGTCCCTTGAAATCTTTCAGATAAGCAAAATTCATTCCCCGAATACATCTGTTCCATTTCCATTATCGACAATAATCTGTCTATGTGTTTGAGAGGTAAAAATAAATGACAGTTCCATAAGATCTCCATTGTAGATTTTGCGAAATCTTACTGCAGAACTAATTGTAGTTATTTTAATTTATTTGTGGTGCGTGCTGTTAGTACAAAACCATTGTAACAGAGTTACTTTTATTTTTAGTTATTCGCCGATATAAATTGCGTATATAAATTAACATATATTGGATGTACCGATAAGCGCTTGGAATTATTTATCATTCACCGAATTGTAAATAGTATTTTTAAATTTTTCCGTTTTATTTTTACATGGATGTTAAATTGCATTACCTCATGTAATTTATTATGTACCCCTAATAATTCCTAATTTATAATTTTCAGATAAATGCCACTGTTAATTTATGAATCATTAACAATGCAAGCCGCACGCCGATTTTCTCTCTAGTTTGCCCTATTTGTAGCGACCAGCTACGTGTATTCGCTAGTATGGGGGAACTGACGGGTATAAAAGCAAGCGCCCGACCGTCAAAAGGCAGTTGCAGTTGTTGCAGTCGTCGACCCAACCAAGCAGCCAGAACCCATCCAGCACCAGCTAGAGTGAGTATCCTGTTGATACTAAGTAAGTACTTTGGTAAGCCTTCTAACTTGTGGCGATGAGATCAGCTACACCGGTGTCGTCGCTGTCGATCGAGCGGGTCCTTTTGCTCTGGGTAGCTCTGTCTTCCGTCCTGCCTCCTAGCTTGTGATTTGGTTACTGACGCTGTCGGTCGAGCCGGTCCGTCGTCGCTGGATGGCGTTGCTCTCCCCCTTGTATTATTATCCTTCACCCCTGTGAGGCAACTGTTTCAGTAATATCTAGCTGTGTTCACTTTTTGAACGTCATCTTTGTGATTCGCTAAAAATGTGTGCTGTAATATCCTAGTCTTGTTAGGATTTTAGTAAATACTCAGGCATCGCCAATCGCCATCAACCAAGTTGAAAGAATTTAGATGTTCTACGGTAGCACTTTGTTATAGGTAGATAAGTCAATTGTAAAGTGAGTCAGGTGGGTTTATAGGTCACTTTCGTCACTGTAAGAACTCTCAAAGTTTCTTTTTTTGCCCAGGGTGTGTTCAATATCTACCAAAATTGACATACTTCTAGAGCTTGAACGTGTTTAGTTAGTGAAATCTATACAATAAAGTAATATTATAGTAGGTAATAATATGATAATACAAAAGGTTATAAAGTTGCGATTAGGCCTATTAAATGTATGACTTTAAAAGTAAGAACTGTGCTAATTTCTTTATGTTGCGGGTGTATTACAGCCATAGTTCTATTCAAAACGTCCATGTGTAGATTGAAATTGAGTAACAATGATTCTAAAATTTCTATTGTACAGCTTTTTCACAATAATAGGTAAGGGGGAAACGACAAAGAGCAAAAGTAAGTTAAAAGATAATGTCATTATACATTATGTACCATGCACATTCAACTTTAGTCAAGAGAAAGAGTTGCTATTTGAACATCTTTCCTTATTTTTATTTTTGTAATAAAATGAGTGTACTCATTATTTCACAGCTGTAGAAGACCTTAAGGTGCTTTCAGGTATTCTCTCATATCGTTGTCTTTCTTCTTTGGTCACCACATCTTTTAGAAGACATTGAAGATTCCAGACGTATACCTGTGTTACCTATGCACATTCATAGAGTCTTTTACAGTATACGATGTAATACTTTGGTGGTCAAAAAAGTTGATTTCTAAATCTAAGGCGTTAGAGGTCAATTTTGGGGTTTTATTAAGAAGCACCCAAATTGGATAGTAGATCTGGTCTAATAGTAATTAATAAAGACTTTTTTACTTGCAACAAAAACATTATATTTATATGCGTAAATGTGAGCCAACAAATTAGGTTGTGGGGCTCCCGTTCCGCTTATTGACTCGAATATTATTTTTTCCTTGCCTATTCACATGGAGTAACAGTAAGTGTGGTATAGTCGACCTATTTTTTTTTTGTTTATTGTAATGCATCCTTTCGTATGTACTTAATAAATTCTCTTTATCCTTTTCTAGATAAGTAATATAGTATAGACTCTAAAAAAATTCTCCTTATTTGTTTAGGTATTTCTTGCCAAACGCATGAAAATAGAGTAGCCTTCAATTTAAGAACAACTATCGATTACTGGAGGTTCGTAGTGAGTATATTAGTGCGTGGGGATTTAATAAAAGTAGAGTACGAATGGGAATTTCATTGTGGTGGAGTTATTATAACTTCAACTTATGCCCTCACAACCGGTTGGTGTATAAAAAAGTTGATAGATGTACTATACACAGCTTATAGTAGAGTAATGAGCTAAGAAATAAAACTTTTAGGAGGAAATTCCAATACACGACATGATTGTAAGAGGTAATACGGAAACATGGAATTGCTCTTGTGGCAGAAAGCGTGACCATACAATTCAAGGATTTGTTATGCACGAGAACTTTAAAGAGAGCGCATCACCGTTCTCTCCAACTGTTTATACGAATGATATCGGCATCATTTCAGTTATCGATGAATTTAATGGGTTATACGAAGTACCATCGTCTTACAGGATGGGTACAATGTTTTGGACATCACAGAAGCTAGTAAGTTTAATGTACGGGTGTCGCTAATTTAGAATCTAACTGTTTTGAAAGTTACCGACTCTTCTAACAATTAAAATAGTACTTTTAAAGCTACATAGATAAAATCTAAACATTTTTGTTTTTTGAAAAATTATGGAAACTAATAGAGATCTTAGATTTCTTTCGAGCATATTCCAGCTATTTAACTAACTCTGTAAGTCTTATAATTTCCAAGACCACAATGTACAGATTGAGTTTACGGCACTCTGTGCAACACGTTCCTCTATTGTATCAATTAGTTATTATTCTTAAAGGAATCGGTTGTTGTTGGATGGGGCTACGAATCAAAAACAGCAAAAGGAATCTCAGATCGTCTACACTATGGTACTGTAAAACTCTACGACCGTCAAGAATGCGAAAGCCGTTTTAGGTAAATTTAACACATTATCAAACAACAAAAGGAATGCTGATATTCATTTATAATTAATATACTTTATAACGGCTTGATTTAAGAGGGGTCCTACCTCCACATGTATACTGTATTATGTTACATCAAACACCAAATGTTTGTACGTATGAGAGTGGTGGACTACATACCGGGTTTATAAATCAATATAACATCTTAATTGGTAGGTATTTATAGATAGATTATCGGAGCTACTTAAAGGAATCAATCAATATTGTATTTTAGGCTTAATTTCGTCTGGAATTCGATGCGATTCAGTACTACCGACACTAATTACAAATATTTCAGAATTTACTAATTGGGTAAAAGGACGCATGAAAGAGAATGACAACATGTGGCCGATACGTTAAATATAATTAATACGTATATAGTAATTGAATGTATATCTAGATTAATAAAGACATTTATGAATACGCATTACACGTCATCGTCGGCACTTCACTGTCTGCAATAATCAGAATAATCTCAAAAGAGAAATACTATTTTGCGTCGAACTTGACTAAAAACTTTACTAGAATTTGTAACGGTTCGTTACTGTTCATTTAGAAATTTCGCCAAATTTATTTAATCTAAGTTGGTACGAAAATGTCATAAAAATAATGTGGACTTATACTCTCGATTTTATTAAATTAACTCTCATAATTTGTTGTTGAATTCAAAATTTGGTTGGTTTATTTAGTATAATAATTAAGGAATTGAATATTTTTAAATTCCTTTTGCTCAAATTATCCTTTGTAAAGAAATAAGCATCTTTCGAATTTTTGGAACTTCCCCTGCAGAGCAACCCTGAATTACGTTTGTATTTTCGCCTTTTTTAGATATCTTCTAAACTTTTTAACTTAATTTAAAAAAGTGAAATATCAATTGAAAATCATCGATTATTTTTTTAATTTAATTTTTTTAAAATTTAGTTACTCCCACATTTTTAAACTTACCGCGATAGGTATGACATTTCCTTCGGGTATGGTCTGTTCGGCCCGGCTCGTTCGAAAGAAGATTATTGTGTGATAGGCTCTTGAAACAACAGTTTGTTGTGCCTTGTGCAAATGTGTTTATTGGTACTATATTCCATTTTGAATGTGGGATTCTTAGTAGAGAATAGTGTCACTAATCCTCGTCGAATAGTGCTATTCTTTATTTTAGACATGGAATTTTGATTTGGCTGTTTTTATGTTTGGGAAAAATCGAGACTATTGAACTGTTTTGAATGGTATCCGATTGGGTGTGGTTTCTGAAAAACTTCGTGAAAACAGATAATTCTTGAGGGTGTATCAAGTAAAGATTCTGATATTCACTATAAGAAATTCTAGTAGCTCGGAATTTAGTTAATTTGGGCTACAGAACTTGAAGAGGTAATATCGTTTATAACCTCACAAGTCCACAAGGTGCGGTATACAGTGGCGATGGATTAATAAATAGAATACAGCACTCGCCATTGCAGGTAGATCTTTATGGAGTGCCAGAAAATATCTGTGATTTTGAATCTGTGTTTTGTTTTTAATCTTTACCTTTAAAATTTGTTTAAAATAAAAAGATAAGCTTTTATTGTTACATTTCGATATTGTGACATTTGTTTGTTTACTAACGAATCAGTTTACTATTGTTGATATCCACTTGTTTAATAACTAAATATACAGTGTGTCCCTATTTCGATGCTCACTATTGAGATCTGGGAAATTGTAAGAGATACGAAGTCGGTTAAATTAGAAAAATTTTGGCTATTTTGGTGATCGGTTTACTTATGCTTTTGTTTTTTCGAAAAAGTTCGCGTCTTACTAGATATTTGCTAAAAACGAAATTATCTTATTTTTTTTTAAATAAAAAGCATTTCCTACTTAGTGTGCCATGGCTTTAAACATATGAAAATCATTGGTTTTTGTCAGATAAATTAGATTTGTTATGTAGCAATTGCTAAAACAAAACAAAAGACGCTTTTAAGATACTTTACTGAGCATTCACAGATAGTATGAAATAGATAAGCAGCTAGTGTCCCATAAAAGCGTATTGATTTTGTTTTAGCAATTTTTGCACAACAAATAAATTTCTTTACTAAAACTCCACGACTTTGTGTGTTAGATGTCATAGTACACTATGATGAAAAATGATTCTCACTTCGTAACTCGGTAAAACAAGAGAATAGCTATGTCAAACCATGTATTACTAAAAAGCATTTAAGGCGTGCAGTTCAGTAATATGGAAATCAAGTAGGCGTTCCATTAGAAAAAAATTGGGTTTACGTTTCACCGCCGAAGTAAAACAAAAAACAATTGCGAAAATAATGTTTTTGTGTTTCGGAGTAACTTCTTTAAAATACCTTCTTTGGTGTTCTTTTCTATCTTTGCTCGTTCCTGAGATATTTCACTTAAAAAAAAAATAAGATAATTTCGTTTTTAGCAAATATCTAGTAAGTCATGAACTTTTTTGAAAAGACAAAAGCATAAGTAAACTGATCACCAAAATAGACAAAACTTTTCTAATTTAACCGACTTCGTATCTCTTACAGTTTCCGAGATTCCAATAGTGAGCATCGAAATAGGGACACACTGTATTCAATATTGTGGATATGCATTTGTTTATTGACAAATTAGTTTACTATTGTTGATGTTTACTTGTTTATTAACCAAGTTTAGTTGATAGTGTAGATATTCACTTGTCTATTAACTAAATATTTAATATTGTTGATTTCCACCTGTTTATTAACATAGTTAGTTGTTAATTTAATTAAATCAAGGTGACGTCACCTCCACTTATATGTGAGGATGAGATAAAATCTAATAAGTTATTTACTCGTGTCGATGAGTGGCAGTTTCTTTTTGTTTTTTTGTTTGTTTGCAATAAATATATTGACTAAATAAAATTGTATATTATTTTCTTTTGTCTTACTAATAAACACTACGTCTGTTTTGGAATTTTGAGTTTTTTGCAATTTTAACAAAAAAGCTCTGGCGCTCAACTTGTCGATAGTTACACCTATTCTTACTTTGTTTTAGCCCAGTCAACGAAGGAGTTATAGAGGACATGGAAAAGGCGAGAATGTTTCTCTTGAGGAATGTGTTCGGGATAGTTAGGAGGCATAGATACTAAAAGTTCCCGCCCTAGCCCTGCCGCTTCAGAAGGGGAGGGGGGGTGAAAAGGTCCCTGTTTTCGGTTTCTTGCTTATAACTCGGAAACGGTGCGGCGTACGGTAAAACGTGTTCCGTACAAAATAAAAGAGAATTAAATTTCCTACAAGACTGTCTCTATACATTTGTTTCTGTGTGTTATAGCTTCCGAGATATTCGCTAGCGTAAAGCTGTAAGTTTTGAAAAACTTTTTTTGCCTTACATTTTTCGTTGAAGTTGTCCTTCTAACTGCTCAGCCTTGTGTTTTTGGAAAAGTCGTCTGACAGAAAGTGGTAGAGCATTACATTTTCTTTGGAAATATGTATATTTACTAATTTATCTTCTACAGGTCAGAAGTTACAGCAATTTGAAATTTTGGGATAAGTTTCGTGATTTCTCAAGAAAGCTATACTTTCGTTATTATCGTTATTTATGTATTAAGAAACTGGAATTTAAGAATAACCTTACCCATTCTTGGCAAAAATTAATAAATATACATATTTCTGAAAGAGATGTAATGCCCTACAACTCCCTGTCTGACGACTTTTGCGAAAACATAAGGCTGAGGAGTTAGAAGGACAAGTTTGACGAAAAATGTGAGACAAGAAAAGATTTTCAAAAATCATCGATTTGCGCTGGCGAATATCTTGGAAACTATAACACATAGGTAGAAAATGAATACCAACATTATTGTAGAACATTTAATTATCTTTTATTTTGTAAGGAATCCTTTTTACCGTATGACGCACTATTTCCGAGTTACAAGCGAAAAACTGACAAAAGAGATCTTTCCGCACTACCTGCAACAGATTCCTCAAGAGAAGAATTTTTTTACAACCCTCTTTCGGGCATTCATGGACTTTTCTTGAGAAATCACAAAATGTATCCAAAAACTTCAAACTGCTCTAACCTCTGACCTGTAGAAGATAAATTAGTAACTATTACATATTTCTAAAGGGAACTGAATGCTTTACAGTTTTCTGTCTGACGGGTTTTTGTAAAACATAAGGCTGAGGAGTTAAAAGGACAAGTTTGACGAAAAATGTGAGGCAAAAAAAGTTTTTTCGAAATTACCTATCTTTGCTGGCGAATATCTCGTAAACTATAACACACAGAAAAAAAATGTATATAAACAGTCTTGTAGAAAATTTAATTATCTTTGATTTTGTACGAAATACTTTTTACCGTACGACGCACCGTTTCCGAGTTATAAGCAAGAAACCAAAAACAGGAACCTTTTCACCCCTCTCCCCCCCTGAAGCGGAGGGCTAGGGGCGGGGACTTTTAGTATCTTCGCCTTCTAACTACCCCCAACACATTCCTCAAGAGAAACATTCTACAATCCGCTTTTGGGCATTCATTAACTGGACTATTTATGTTTAAGATAAAATTAAATAGCAGACCTGTGGTTTATCATAGTGTTGGTAAATTCCAATTTATTCTTAAAATTATCTAACACACACGATCCTAAAACGAGGTAAGTAGTTTTAAAGGCGAGGAATTTGATAAGTAATGCTATGTTGCTTGCGAGAGTAGCTTTTTTAAAGTAAATTATTTGTGGTTATGGAGTTACTGCGTTTGAAGTAAAAAGTGTTGTTGAAGTTGTTATTGCTACAGTTTCAAGTTATATTATGTTCACGCTTATAATAAGCCTTATTTTGAAAGATAGAAATGTGGAATTTAGAGAATGTGTATTAATGATAGGAAGGTACAATTCTACCAAATAAAAAAGTTTACAGTTACGTATGTGGCGCCTGCACAAATCACTTTCGATTTTTGCACAATAAAGCAGTATTTTTTTTAATCAATCAGTTTAGAAAAAAATTCTGGATTTAGTTCTGTATGTCATGGTTTGATAAATTATACAATGGGGTCGTTTCCTAAAATATTATTTTCGCTTATTTGGGCTGCTTTCGCTTTAAATTAACGCTGGGTTTTTTTGAGATTTTTCCTGCTTCTATTTTTATTTTTTTTTCAATTTAAAGTTTAAAAAAACTTTTTCCGCCACTCGTGTGACGTCACAAGTCTTTGACGATATGACAACGTTGAAAACGGGAGTGATGTCGGTATTATAGGAAGCGCTTAGAAGTTTAAATTTTATTGTTGAGGTTATGCGGTATTATGTTATTATATATATTATATATTATATTTACAACGTTTTATACAAATACGCTAACCACTAAATCACAAAACAGTAGTCAATAACAGTCGTAAAAAATACAGATAATTATATTATCTTTGGTTGAAATCGACAAAGCGGAGAAACTCGACAACTAACGAATGACAACAAAGACACAACAACGCGATTGCGACGTTATCAGCTCTACTATGACGTCACTAGTAAAGAAAAATTATTTTATTTCCTTATAACTCTTTAGTTATCATATTACGGAAAAAACTGTTAATGGATTAACTATATATTCTGTATAGATTTCAATAAATCCATTTCAGGAAACGACCCCATTAAGTCTAATAATTAAATTTAATATTAGAACATTTTACTTCAGTTGGATCTTTATAAGCCTGGATGATTGACAGAAGTCATGCTTTCCTAAAATACAAACATCTTTTCACAAACGTTTACAACCCATTCATCTATACCTGTTGCGGTGCAGGTAATCTGTCTACTGTTAAACTTCTACTATTTTAAGAAAGCAACACTACAAAAGCATGACTTCTGTCAAGCACCAAGGCTTTAAAGATTCAATCGAGATAAAATGACCTATTAACCTTAATTATATGATTTATCAATCTATAAAATACAGTATCACATGCAGGATTTTTTTATAAATCAATCAAATTAAAAAACAAATACTACTTGTATGGAGAAATTGAAAGTGATTTGTGCAGGCGTCACATATGTAACTGCAAAAATCCTTTTATTTAGTAGATTTGTACCACCGGTCATTAACATACATTTTCTAAATTTCACATCTCTAGCTTTCAAAATAAGGCTTATTATATGAGTAGACATATCAGTTGGAATACCCTGTATATTACCTAATAGGTAAATATTGCTAAATGCAGTGGTGTAAAAAAGTCGTACATCACTTAAAAGATTCTTACATTCTTATATAGTTTTCAACAATTCGCCTTTTATAACACATAGGTAGTTAGCCACAATAATCTTATTAAACAAAGTGAATATGCATCTTTTCGGCATAAATTAATCAGTTTTACTAACTCCTCCTTCGAAATACCGCGATAGCAAACTTAAACTAGAAATTCGATTAATTTCGTTTTTGTTGTGGGATTTCTAGATATACTGCTTGCTATCCTTTACCATAAGTTTTCTGTGGGACTCAGCGGATCGTGCTGTCTATTTCATTTTGTTTTATATATATTGGTGCTTATTCAGGAGTCAATTAGTTTTGCCACATGGCAAGGTCGTTTTGGAAAATAAAATCTTTTTCTTCAAACACAATTTTTTTATTAGGAAACATCTTATTCAGCAGTACTTTAAGGTACTTTTTAGCATTCATCATCCCAGATACGACATGCAGTCGATCAGTGACTTAGGCAACCAGGAAACTTCAAATGACAGCCATTGGATGCTTAATAGTAATGGGTACACATTTTGGTAAATATTCTTTTTCAGAAACATATTTCCGGTATGATTGTTAATATTAAACTATCAGTAGCATTTTTATGTCACTGCTCTATGATCCAGTTTAGCCTACTGAACAGGGCCGTAGTCAGAAGTAAAAGCTTGGGCAGGCAAATAAAATTTCTGCGAGCAGAGATATATTTTACCACTCCCTTCCTATTACTTTAGGGCGGGCAAAATATTTCTTAGAGCGGGTATTTCGTTCTTATTCAGTCCACGCCCTCTTAGAAAAAGGATAGCAACGATACACCTATTAAATGTACTTAAAAAAAAATAAAATGCTAAACTTTATCCAGTTCTACTAATCTTTATTATAAGAAAATATCTTTTATACAAGCTTAAAGGGATTACGAGACTGTAGTTCCAGCATTACTCCATCTCAGAGATTGACCTTAAAAAAGTTAATCTCACAAACACAACGACTAAGTTTGGCAACTTTGTTCAAAAATACATAAGCAGAAAGCGTGCAAGTATAAAAAGATTAAATTCAAGTACTACATGACCATAAAAATACTACATAATCACAAGGAATATGCACAAAGTGTACCTCACTAATGTTCTTGAAACTTGGTATATAAGTAGTACGGATCAAAACATTAAACACGTATTTTTTTGT
Source organism: Ignelater luminosus (assembly GCA_011009095.1). Classification (NCBI taxonomy): domain Eukaryota; kingdom Metazoa; phylum Arthropoda; class Insecta; order Coleoptera; family Elateridae; genus Ignelater; species Ignelater luminosus. Next base: position 38,172 of record VTPC01000863.1, read on the forward strand.
ATTAGTTGAGCTCGACGTTAAGGGGGTGAAAACTACTCTCGAAAATACGGTAAATTTTATTTAAAGCCCTGTAACTCCTAAACGGTAATAGATATCGAGATGATTTACACAGTAAAGTTTCATAGCTTTTTATTCCCTATCAGGTGGTACAAACAGATTTTTCGTTTACGTTCACCCTTAACCTCCACCTCCCGAAACCCATCGTCTTTTTAATACTTTTTACTTTTTTGCTTTCTGGCTTTTTGTGAGGTTACTTACTTATGGAATTTTATGAGTGCGTTTCTTCTATTTTTTGAAATTCGCTTTTGTTCGACGAAAACAGATTTTCTAGAATTTGATTTTTGAAGAATTTTAGTTTTCTTTTTTTATAAATTGTTATTTTTTTTGTTTTGTAGATATTCAAAATGGACATTTAATAAATGGGTAGACTTATTGTATGGCTGTAATCATGGCCAAGTACGACCACTTTTATTGGCTGAAATTTCAAGAAGTCCTATTATGGAGTTTTTTAGAAAAAGACTGACGGCGGAATCTTATTCAGGATCACTTAGATCCTACTTGTACCAATTTTTATTGTTCTAAAATAAAGGGTGTTTTTTAAATATTTTATTTATTTATTAAATTTTAAAAACACACCCTTTATTTCTTTATTCAGGAGTGAAACCAAAGGCTAACTAGGGTATGCCATATAATATATTACATATATATATTTACTGAATTATTCTTCGCACTTATCAGTTGTTGTATGAAATCAAAATATTCTTGTTCATAAACCACGACGTGAGCAAACTTAACTGTACAGTTTACAACAATATTTTTAAAAATAAAATCAAACTGCCAAAGTACGAGGGCGGTTCAATAAGTACCCGTGTTAGAAATGAAGACACAATTTTTACAAAAATTTTATTTTTCAACATAGTCTCCTTTTAGAAATATACACTTCTCCCAACGTTTCTGCCATTTTTTAACCCCTCCAAAAAATAGGATTTGTCGAACTCTCCAAAATACGCCTCTATCTCGGCGATGGCTTCCTCGTTTGAGCTAAATTTTTTTCCCGCGAGCCATTTCTTCATGATAGGAAACAAGAAAAAGTCGCAGGGAGCCAGATCGGGTGAATACGGGGGGTGCGGCAGCAATTCATAACGCAATTCATGCAGTTTGGCGGCGACAACTCCGGATGAATGTGCTGGTGCGTTATCGTGGTGAAACAGCACCTTCTTTTTCACCAAATGCGGCCGTGTCTCCTTCAATTTTTTGTCGAAGCTGTCTAATAACTCACTGTAGTATTGTCCAGTGATCGTTCTTCCTTTTTCTAAAAAATCCATGAGGATGACGCCGTTCACAAAAAAAAAATCGTCGCCATGGCCTTTCCGGCCGATGGAACCATCTTCGCCTTCTTTGGAGCAGATTCACCGGGAGAAATCTATTGTTTTGATTGTTGCTTAGTTTCTGGTGTGTAATGATGAATCCAGGTTTCATCAACGGTGACAACTCGACGCAAAAACTCCTTCGGATTTCGCTTAAATTGCTCCAAACACTGCTTCGAAGTTAACAGCCGCATCCGCTTGTTGTCCACCGTTAGCAATCGCGGCACCCATCGCGCCGACAATTTTTTCATCGCCAACTTATCATGTAAAATATTAATTGCCGTTTCGGTCGACACACCTACGGCCTCTGCTACTTCACGCACTTTCGTTCGTCGATCAGCGAGAATCATGTCGTGGACTTTTTGAATGATTTCCTCGGTAACCACGTCTGCCGGGCGTCCTGGTCGCTCCTCATCAAAAACGGATGTTCGCCCACGTTTAAATTCGTTGAACCAATATCTAACTGTGGTCATAGATGGCGAAGTGTCCCCATAAACAGCATCCAACTTTGCTTTTATCTCCTCGCATTTTTTCCCATCCAAAAACAGAAAGCGAATTACCGAACGATACTGCTCTTTTTCCATCTTAGCTAAAATCACGAAACACGTCTTACTCAAATGGCTGTCAAATTCAAACTAACCTATCAATCAGTCTGCAATTTGTTATACCGCCGTTTGATAGATGGCAGCACACGATGATAACACCAACTTCCCTCAGGAACGCCTTCTGTCGTCAAACACTTACTTACTGAAACGCCCTCCTAACTATACTGATTATTTATAGACAACAGACTATAACCTTCCCCTAGTTGCAAACTGCAAAGTCCATGTTCTAAAACGTCTCAAGTATTATTTTAGAACATAACAACACACAAAATGTGTGAATTCTTGAGTTTAATGCGACTCGACGGCATTTTACTTGAATAAAATGAGCGTTGTGTTAATCTGTGATAATTACAACAATAGTGTTGCGTATACACAGGCGGCTTTCATATCGAAATAATTGTTATTAGAATTTATTGCTTATTATTTATTAAACATTTATGTTTGTTCAATTAATCTAATTGTGCAAAAATAATAATTCCAACTAAATACAGCTAATTCTCTATAGATCAAAATGTCTTACAAAAGTGTTTTGGGAACTACTATACTGATTTTAAAAGCAGTTTCGGCGTTTTTGCCTTTTGATCATGGTATGTGTAATGCTTTCTTTTTAAAACATAAAATAAATGAGGTTACAGTTACCTCTTTTCCTCTGCATCAGTTCACTGCAATGTATGAATTTTAAAATCTGAAAACTGTATACACATATCGTAATACCTCCTGATTTTGAACTTTTTGTGTTTTCATATCATTTTATTTAAAAAACCCCAAACAAGATAACACGTAGTAAGCAAATTAATTCTGATACTGCCTGAATACAATCTTTATCGGTTTGCATCGTATAAACATAAAAGGTTTATGGCTGTTTTGTTGTAATTTTATTACCTAAAGCTGAAACTGTATTCAGCACGATCTTGAAACTTTACGAAAGAAAAATAATTTTAAATAATCCTTTTATTCTTCCACAGATCCTAAAGTAACCGGCGGAGATGTAGCGAGCATTCATAAATATCCTTATGTTGTGAGTATGTTAGAACCAACTGAAGAAGGGGGATATTATGCTTCTCCTGGAACCCGCTACAAGCTACACTGCATGGGCACCGTAATAGCAAGGTGGACTGTATTAACATCAGCGGCCTGCATAAAAAAGTTAGAGGTTAAGTACCTATACTAAGTTTGATCATGATCAACTACCAAGTGTATAACAAAAGTGGCAAAGTAGGTATTGCTTCAACAGTAGTATACTTTATTCAAAATTCATCAGAACAATCAAAAAGTTTATACTAAATACCTTCATTAATGAAACACGTACCTTGACATATACTTGGTAGGCAACATTACAAACCTTGTGTTGGAACACCCTGTACATAAATACCGTAGTTGATTATTAATTATTTGTGTTACGGAGGAAGAGAGTGATACTCTTTTATTTTCTGGTCGACCTTAGAAAATTGATCAAAAATGAAACTTTTTGAACAGTTATGCATACATAAATGGTATACATACTCAACCATTAAAAGCCATAAAACGTTTAGTTTTATATTAAAATAAAATTATCAAAACCGGCACTGTGTCCCAGTAAAGCAACTGCTCTGTACTAGAAGTTGACTTTCTAGGTCCCAGCAGCCAGCCTTTAAATAAACAAAGCTATGAACATCGTGTAAACGTAATAATTGGAAACTTGATTCGGATCACATCTTTGGCAAATAAAATTTTAATAATTAAAAATCTTTATAAACAAAAAAGTTTAGGACATTGTAAGTGCACCAGGCAGGGCATTTATAAGAACCTGCTTTTTGGATCATTTTTTTGGTACCACTGATTAAACCTTTTTTGGCTCTTTGTACATTTAATTTTTGTATTTACTAACAACGGAGTCTTGTTTCCATTTGGTTTCCTTTTTATTACATTCTTTAGTTTTTGAATTAGTCGTATGAACATATTAAATTCCTAAAATTAGATTTATTTTGAGAAAAAAGTAATTGTCAAATAAATGACGGAAAGATTGATAAATATAGATAATAAATAAACAAAATTCAATTAAAATATCGAGCAATAATCGTACCAAAGTTACAATATTGTGAAATATTTAATGCTCCAGTGAAAGACTGCGAACTGGTAACTAGCTGAATCTGTAGACATCAGTACTCCAATTCCATTATTTTCTATATTTGTTAATTAAATCTAAGGACTGGTAACAAAAGTTTCGCAAAATGAAATCAGTATGTAAAAATTAAAACAAAGTATTGAAAAATAATTTCTTTATTATTTCTTGGTAAAATGTCTCCTAAACAAGTGATTGTCAAGAATTTTATTTTAATTTTTAGGTTACTGGCCGTAAATACTGGTGTTTCTTTGGACGTACTTCATTATATTTCGGACAGTGTGATTTGTTGTATTTTTACTGGCTTTTCTCTACAGAATCTTCATTTTGTCTACTATCAAAGTTGGTTTCTGCATTTTCTGCAGTTTTTGTTTTATAATTGCCCAATACCTTTCGATGGGCCGCAATTCTGGCACATTAGGGGGTTAAGCAACTATGTTTTGGGAAGATTACAACAAGTATAGCGAGGAATACCCGTTATAATAAATTTATAAAAAAAATGGGGGTGGGTTCTGCTAAATGACGGACACTTACTTTACTTAATATTTTAGCTGCTTAAATTATTAATTAAGGATTACAATAATAAATAGATGATAAAAATGTTAAAATCTTCTTATAGAATAAAGCAAAAATTGAAAAATAAAAGTTACAGATAATTTAATTTAAACACCACCAGGTGTGTAATCCTCGGTTAGCTAACCTTGGATCGTACAAATTAAACAATAAACTTTTAAGAACTATTTATAAATGCAAAGAAAAATTATGAATTTATGTTCTTTTAACTGAATTAATTAACAAAATAAACAATTAATACAGGAATGAGGGACTTGTGTTATGAGAGATGTAGCAAAAGAAGGAAATTAATTAGGGGAAATAAAATTATAAGTATATAAAAAAAAGCAAAATTGTTTCACCCCAGTAGACGGCAGTCACCACTGGTCTTTCGGATGACGCTCTTGGCCGGTAATGCGGGATCGTAGGTCCCCAACGCCAACGAACGGGGAAGATCCAACGGATGGTGAACGAATAGGGAGATCGAGAAAGAAGCAAAGGAGAAGACCAGACGAAAAAAAAGAAAAAGGGGAAAAAGAAAAAAGCCCCGAAACAAAACATCCTCGCTATAAAAAAGGTCCTGTGATTACAAAAAGTAGGTGGGCTTATAGAATTCGTGCAGCAAGTAATTGCTAAGACGATTTATGAGGGAGCCTTCCTAAGAAAGAAAGAACATATTTGAAGATTTCATTGACAACGCTAGGAAGCACATACCTGAGATCTGTATTTTTAAATTCCAAAAGAACGAATGGAACTCGGAAGCACTCAACGAAGAGAAAGGCCAAAGCTTAAAATGCAAGATAACTTCCAATTAATATTTTCGCGATGAAAGAATCCGAAATTAATCGTGGCCAGATAGCCGTTCACTACGGAAATCAAACATACAGTGACGACGCTATCGCCGTATATCACTCAGGCCTCACAAATGTATACAAAAACACAATAAAATTTCATACTTTAATAAATGGAAATAAATTTCAACAAATATACCGGGGAGTTTCAAAAAACACGTAACAGAAGGTGCTATTGAATAATATTGTGGACCTGCTATCGTAGCCAGTCTATTTTTACGTACGTCTCGTCATCCATAACGACACACTTCTTCTTTGCAAATTTCTGTTCGTAGAGCTTCCTTCATAGTGTAATACTTTTAGAATTTTGTTTTTCAGATTGTTTGGGTGTCTTTTTCCTTTTTAAATGTTGGAATGTTGTTCAGCTTTTTAATTTTTACGACCATTACATGTGAAGTACCTGCTTCTTCTGCAATATTCCTGATGGACATTGAGGGATGACAATGAATGATGTGAACGACCCTTTTTTTCTAAATTCTTATTTATTAAACTTTTGGAACGACCAGTTCTAGGTTTATCTTGCATATTCCTATCTTCTTTTAATCTCAAAACTACTCTTCGAACGGGGTAGTAATTCTTGTTGCACTTCCGAACCAACTGTTTTAAACTTATGTTAGGATCCACAGACCACTTTGCCACTACTTCGCAGCGAATCTTTTCATTTCGTTTCATTTTTACAATCGTTTGCAATGGCAGCTACACAGCAACAATCATACTTGACAACAACTTAGAAACAAAAAATAATCATCGCAAACCGAGATTATTTTCAACTGTTTTGTACACTTTTTGAATGATTCATAATTTGCAAAACTTTTGTTACCAGTCCTTATGATATGTTGTATTCAGTATAGATTTAACAAACAAAAATTTTTATGAAGATGTTAAAAGAAATGCGTAAATCTTACTTAGAAGGCAGTCGTCTTATTTAAGAACTTGCTTTGGCAAGTATTTGTAAGATAGGTTCGGTATCCGTGCTATCCAAACATATCTAAGAAAACGACCAATTAAAAACTAAACAGGCAGGAAAAATTATTTTTTCGACCATCTTACAATTATTTGCAAAATTTTTGATAAATTTTTTAAGGTCGACAAAAAAATCACGTGTGGAACTATGGAAGAAAGTGCCTTTTTTCCCTTATAACACAAAAACTATTATTTTCCGCTCAGATACAATTGTCAACTTTCGGCCACAAAATGAAAGTCAAAAAGACTACTTTCTAATAAGGTTGAAGAAAAAAGTATTTTATTACTGACTTCATAAAATGCTAGTAGTGAAGTAACAAAAAGGACTACCAGAAATAATAATAATTTGTTTTATTTTCTCTTTTAGAAAGTTTTCGTGAGAGGAGATGTCACCGTAAGGGGAAACACAGAAACATGGAAATGTAACTGCCACAGGACACGTGATCATAGCGTTTCAAAATATTTTAGACACAAAAATTATAAAAAACGTAAAGTTTCTGGCATGACTATTCCCGAAAACGACATTGGAATCATCAATGTTATAGAAGAGTTTGTAGGTATTTTCGAAACCATTTTTCCGTATCAATCCGGTTCGGATTATTGGCAAAACACACCGGAATATGTAAGAGAAGTTTCTTTTCTGGTTTCTTAGTCTTCTCTTCTCTTTCTTTCTCCCTTTCTCCTTTTTTCTCTCTCTATTTCCTTCTTTCTTTTTCCCTGTGCTGTATCTTTTTTTTCCCTTTCTTACGACAATATTTAACATGCATTATTTTTATCACCAGCAGTTTCTTTTCATGATAAGATATTGAAACAAGAGCTTAGAATAGCTTTTAGAGAAGTCAAACTAGCACAAAATAAACAAGTTAAAGTCATCATTACAGTTTATACAAGTGCAAATGCATTAATTACTAATTTATTTTTAAGTATGCAACAGCCATCGGTTGGGGTCCAAGACTTCCTTCGAATCGAACCGAATCGGAGATACTGATATCGTCGGATCTCTTCATACTACGCAATAAAAATTGCAGAGACGAATACAAGTAATGTAATACTATTTACTATACAGGGTGAGTTTTTTCCGATATTTAGTATGGGGATCTCGGATACTAGCGGAGATAGAGAGACGATTAAATGGGGAAAGAATTGCAGTTTTACGAGCCCAATTTAATGAGCTTTTCGTTTTTTGGAAAAAATGCATGGCTAACTAGATATCTTGCAAAAATAGTTTTTTTGTTATTTTGTTTGGTACCTATAGCTCTGTTATTATTAACTTTAAAAAAATGTGTAGAGAAAAAAGTTGTAGGTGATCATGTGCTTAATAATACAGTCTAACCGAAGTTTTTATTTAAGGTGTAATTTTTGAGTTATGATACAAGCTTGTGTTTTTTATATTGGAAATCATAGTCGGCCATGACTTTATAAAAAAGGCCATTTTTCAACGATTCTAACGATATACGACTTTACATAGTTATTTTTATAAATAAATAAATTTGTTTTTCTTGTCATTTTCGGACTGTTCAAGTAGTACGCTATGTAAAAAATTGACAGATACACGCATCGCGTCTAATAATAAAATTCAAGTTAGTTATTTAAATTTTTATTTTAATTTTGAAGTTATAAACATAATTGGTTTAAATAAAAATAATTTCTGAGAAACCAATAAACAGAGAATGACAAACGATAAATTAAGAAACAATAAAGGAAATTAGAATATAAAGCAGTACCAAAACAACGTAATTAAAGTAAGTAAAGTATTTAAGACTAAACATGTTCAAAAGGTCGAACTTTATGATTAATGTACAAGTTACACCTTTTTAAAACCGAATTTGTTGCTTTTCTAAAGGAACGTACATCAATATTAGCAAAAACTTCTAGTACAGCTTTTCTAAGGTCATCTACTGTGTTGTACGACTTTTGATATACCCTATCTTTTTATTTTGATGACATAAAATGTAACACTCAATCATATCATGCATTTCTTGTTGAGAAAAATTCATATTGATAAGTTACAAAACCAAAATCAACATTAATTAGAAACTAAATGATTTGCACCTGTCAATAGGTAATTGTCATTTGCATCTGTTAATTGTTTCCATAGCATACTATATTAACAGCATTTTTAGTTTTTAGTTACACCTATGAATGAAGTACCTATTTTTATCTAAATCTGCTTTGTTCACTTATCTTAAATACTTTACTTACTCCAATTACGTTGTTTTGGTACTACTTTATTTAGATCCTAATTTCTTTTATTGTTTCTTAATTTATCGTTTGTCATTCTCGTTTATTAGTTTCTCAGAAATATTTTTATTTAAAATTGTAACTCCAACGGAATGAACATTTCACACCAAAATAATTATGTTTATAATTTCGAAATTAAAAGAAAAAATTTAACAACTAACTTAAATTTTATTTTTAAACGCGATGCACAGCAATAATTGTTTCCATAGCGTACTACTTGAACAGTTCGAAAATGAAAAGAAAAAAAGGCTATAATTTATTTATTTATAAAACTAACTCTGTCAAGTGGTATATCGTTAGAGTCGCTGAAAAGGGGCCTTTTTTATAAAGTTATGGCCGACTATGGTTTCCATTAGAAAAAACACAAGCTTGTGTCATAACTCAAAAATTATAGCTTAAATAAAAAATTCGGTTAGACTGAATTATTAAGCACATAATTACCTACAACTTTTTCCTTTATACAT
>VTPC01000864.1:0-15073 GCA_011009095.1 Ignelater luminosus
TGTTTACGTTTTTTGGTATTATTCGCAATAATTCAAAGTTTTCGAGGAATTGTTGTTCATCATCTTCTCCTAAAGGTTTCTGGTCAGACAGGGCTACTGCCAGAAGAGCAAGACACAAACCAAACTTCCAGAAACTCATTTTTTTGAAGAAAAGCAAATATTATTTTTGATCGAGCTCGTTTCTATTTTATATACCGTTTTAACAATCGAACTTTGGTACATGTACAGATTAGATATGAAAACTAGCTCTTTTTAGTTATTTAAATTGATCTCAAGATGTTCTTGATAAACGTAGCAAAGGTTGCTAAACGGAAGGCTATTATTGTAAATTTCTTCAGATTTTCTAAAATTACGAAAATCCCCTGTAATTTTCCGATCATCTAGAAATAAACATCTTCATGAATTGCATCCCTAGAAAAGAAAAATTTTAATTTCTCGAAATAGACTATAGAAATATTTATTGGAACCTTCAAGTGACCTCCTAAAAACCTCTCTTGAGCTCTGAAAACTTATAAGAAGTTTTGGTAAATGCGATAGTTAATTTGCTTTATGAACTGCATTATGAAAACGTTTGTTTGACAAAAAGGAATTCTCGAGATCAATCTCTTACAAATTTCTGTATCCTAGCGTTTAGAGCAGTTATTAAATAATTAAATTAATTAAACAGTTGCCAACAGCTATTTAACACAGGTCTTATTAGGACAAGTTGAAACAGCTAGGTATCTTTTTACGAACATTTACTGCTAACCACAGAACTTTTCATATACCCTCAAAATCACTACCAAATTGTCCAAGAATGTTAGAAGACTATCAGCAAAGGGTAGAATTCTACAGACAAGAAGAAATTAATCTTGGCTTCTCTGGATATATTCTTTAGACTGATGAATCAACGTTCACTCGCAATGGCATGTTAAATATATACAGTGCTTCCCTAAAGTAGTGCATAAATTCTTTAAAAATTCAGGAACGAACATTTAGGAAAAACGCTCGGACCGGTCTATTTTCATTTTTAAATGTGCTTTTTTTTAAACGGAAAATATTTATACAGTGTGAGTCATATAGGAGGTATGACAACATCAAAATTTTTTTAATCGCAACTCCTATATTTTATTACGGAATTTAGAAGAGCACATTTTTTTTACATACGGTAAGGTAATTATGGATATAAGTCACATAAGAAGATTTTGAAGAAAAACGATCTGGAAATTCCACCACATTCAATTTACTGGTAATGCAGAATTCAAAAGATAACTAAATTAAATGTTCAAGTTGTGCACCGTTGGCAACTTGACAGTAGCCAAGACGGCGAATAAATTCTCTTTGAATATTGTCAATAACTTCTGGAGATATACGACCAGTGAATTTAGAAGATGTAAAAGCAAGAATTCGTCAAGAAATACGTCGTACATCTCCAGAAGTTGTTGAAAATATTTAAAGAGAATTTATTCGTCGTCTTGGTTACTGTCAGGTTGCCAACGATGCACAATTTGAACATTTAATTTAGTTGCCTTTTGAATTTTGCATTACCAGTAAATTTAATATTGTGAAATCTTGAGACCTTTTTTTTCAAAATTTTCTTATGTGACCTATACCTATAATTACCTTACCGTATGTAAAACAAAAATGCTCTTTTAAATAAAATGTGGGGGTTGTCATTAAAAAAAATTGATGACGTCATACCTCCTATATGACTCACCCTGTGTAAATATCTTCCGTTAAAAAAAATGCGCATTTAAAAATAAAAGTTGACCGGTCCAAGCGTGTTTCCTAAAAGTTTATTCCTGAATTTTTAAAGAATTTATGCACTACTTTACGAAAGCACTGTATAATATGCTTCAATGGACCAATTATAATTCTACAGTTCTTTATCAAACCACCCATCACGTACGATTTAATAATTAGTTGGTAACTATCGGTAAAACACTAACAGGACCACGTATTTTGTACCATTGTTTAACTGCAAATATTCTTGTAGATTTGTTAGAATAAGATTTGTTACCAAATCTATTATTAGAAGATGTCATTAGCTACAAGAAAAAGTATGTGGTTTCAAATGGATGGAGCATTGTCTCATTGGGGTGTTCAAACACGAGAATGGTTGAATAGCGAATTCTCAGACCAGTGGCTTGGTGGTGGTGTTCCGATAATTTGACCTTAAAAAGCCTATACTTGAGTTGTTTGGATTTTTTCTTTTGGAGCACCTTCAAAACATTAGTACACCAACAAGAGATTCGAGGAACTACTAGTGCAATGATTAAATAATGCGGCTGCAAGAATAAAAGACAACAATATGCTTCAAATTTGAAAGGAGATGCAGAAAATGCGTAAAGTTGAAAGCAGTCATTTCGAGCAAACTGTCTGTACTAAATTATAAGAAAATGCTCAACGTTTGTTAAGTTTAACTATTCTCCAACTATCAGTGCAACCGATTTTGTCCTTTTTCTTACTGCGATCAGCAAAAGCTATACTTTTTAAAATTTTTAAAACAGCTTTACTAATTAGTGGACGGAGAGAAGAAACGCTTTATTAGAAATTGGATATAGTAGATAGATACCTAAACAGCAATACTGTGTTTCTGTAGTTTTGTTGAAATCGTAAGTGACTACAAATGCTGAACATTTTACCATCAGCACACCGGGTTTGCAAAACTTTAATTAACAATTTCTTCAAAAAATATCTGCGTGAGGCTAGAACAATTCGATAGTTTTTTGTTCAATTTTGATGCAAAACCGCACTAAGTAAATATCATCCGCCATTTAGGATGCATCCTTTATCGTGCTTTCTGTACGACACGGAGGTTCTCCCTATTTTCACACAGTATGTGTTTTAATTCTTGTTTTACCAATTCAGGTTGTTGTTTCATGGATAAGATTTTCATTAAATTAAATTAAAAATAATTTTTTGTAAACATGAAGAGTTGTTACAAAAATAAAGTCATAATTTGAACAAATTTAAGCTTCTTTACAAAGATGTGGACTATAAGTAGACATAATTATTATAAGTGTAACTGATTTCAATAAAACCTGTCAGGCTCAGATGTAAATACAGCGACAGTGATGCCTACAAAATCAGGAACTACTACAAGTCTTCTGTTAGTTGACCGACAGGTTTTCAAGAATTTTGTTTTCAAACTAGAAACTCATTCAATCATTACTCATCCTAGATTCTTATATTAGGTGCTACTGCAGTAAAGAGAGCGGAAATTACTTTTGAACATCTAAAAATAAAATCATGACGTTGCTAGAAAATAGTCAACACGCAAAGTAGTGATCACTTCATGATTTCTCTCAATTCTACTAACTTTGTGTTAAAAATAAATAAAACTTGAACCCACTTAAGATTGTTTAAAACGAACGTTAAGCCTACAAAAAATTTCTTATCAAATATAAATCTTTACCACTCTCGATAAGCGATATAAATAAACAGTAGCAAAATTTTATATATCGTTGAACCAACTGTTCCATATAAAACACCATTGCACTTTCTACATTACTTATTAAATCAAAAGATCTCAAATTACAGTAGTTTTCAGTAAGGTAAGTTGAAATAAAACCAGAGGGATTTTTGGTGGATATGACTTTTGCGTACTTTGTATAAATAGTACTCTATTAAGCAGGTTAGTCCGCCAAACAATAACCAAAAAGAACTTCCTCTTTTTAGTATGTGACTTGTATTACGATACCGGACTCATCCACTATTACTCTATAAATGTTTTAGGCATTGTTGTACAGACTTCCAAATATTATAAAAGCAGTTTTGCGACGTTAACTTGTTTTGTTCAAATGGCATCACGTTTTGCTTGGCGTACTCCTTTATTTCAGAAATTTTGTTTTGGCCTTCAGCCCAAACGTAGAAATCCCAAAGTTCTTAATTATTGACATGTATTTTCATAGTAATTTAAAACTTTTGTATATTTTTTTTTATTTATACTGCAAGATTTAAAACTTGCCAAAAGACCACTTTATCATACGACTTAATGATGGAAGGATCCAACTGTAGTGCTTTTGAATACGTGATTTTGGACCTTTAATAATGAAACGTCTATTATTTTCCTGATTTGTACAATTAATAGGGTTGAATCAAGTAACCCTAATTCTTTCAAGATCTTCTATATTCTACGTATAATACACATTTGTACTTCCAAAAAATAAAAAACAAGGTATGATATTGAAGCAATTTTTGTTTGTTATCAAAATAATTAGATCTATACTACGCAGTATTCAAAGACAAATATTTTGATCCATAGATGTTATCTTTCAAATAGCTTAGCAATACTTTATGAAAGTAAAAAGGCTGTCGAAAACAACACTAAGGTCTATTTTAGTTTTATTGCGCATCACTATCAGATATTAGAGTCTTATGTTTTCCTGAAGGTTGTCTGCAACAATCTGACATACAATCAACCTTCATAAATGTAAAAATAAAATTTAACAATGTGGCAAAGCTCATTACCATTGGACTTTGATAATCGAGATAGCAATAATTAATTCCAATGTCTTGAAAATAAAACAATACTGAACTATAACAAAAACCTACCTAGTTGCACACGACACCAAAGTACATAGAGTGAGAGGGGGGGAGGGTATAACGTAAGATGTATATGAAACGTATATTTAAAGGACAGGCTATTTTAGACACTTTATTCAAGATAAATAAATAAATAACAATTTGGACAATTTTGTAAACCTGGAAACTCATAGAGATTGGTCGATCAAATTCAACAAGTGTCTAATTGTTAGAATTGTAGACATACGCGTGTTTGGTAGATGTTAAACCAAGAATTGCATTTAGAAACATAAAGTTTCGAGAAGGCGATATGGAAAAAACCGGTTTTTATTAGAGCAACAGATAAAATCTAAAACAATAAATCAAGTAACCTTGAGAAATTCTTGGTGTCAACATCATTGAACTTCGCATTGGACACAGATTTGAAAAATATAGCAAACTAATGATTTTTCATAACAAACCCTAGCACTGCGAAATTTCTAAACGTAGCAACAACACTTCAGACTGTTATCTGTTTATAATTTCGCTAACATTCCAGGTTTAGTATTTTGCTCTACATTTAATTTTGCCATACCACGACAAATACTGCTTTACAAAATGTCTTCAAAATATATACCATAGATGGCGTCAGCGACTCAAATTCTGTTTTATATATATAGAAACTCTAAGATTCTGCAAACCCTTCTGTAATGAATCAGTTAGTAAAAAGCAAGTTTTCTGCAACCATGCTAAAGTCAGATTTTCTGGTTTATCTAAGCTAGAAAACAGAATGTGCTGAAAGCAAAATATTTTCAAATTGTTGATGGTATTAAACACCACTTTGTAAACTTTTTATAGCTGAAGCAAAAATAAACCAATTGTATACTATCTTGAATTCTTAAGTAGTATAGGGAAATCAATCTTTACAACTTCCAAAAGATTCTAAGACTCCAAAACAATATAAGATTCACTACAAAGCAAAAGTAACCAATCGTTCTTTCGATAACTAGTGCTACTGTGGACTATAAAATCTAAGATCGTTTCAGAATGACGCAATAAAATGCAATTTGATATTACTGTATAGGGTGGATAATACATTTTTAAGTTTGATTAAATGTTTTTATTGGAGTAGCATCAGAAGTAATAATGAGGTAGAGATTTTAGAGATTACATTTGACTATTTCTCAAATGTAATATGTTAAGCAGTTTTTTGGAAAAAGAATTTGGACACACATGTAACCAAAGTTCAAGTCTGTGTTGACCTTTTAATAATAACAGTACAGTTCACCTAAACATGAATTATGCTTTTCGTGCGAACGACTTTTTAGAAAGCGACGACCCTCATAGAATGATAACACGACAACTCGATGATGATGCAAACCTTACAACTCGTCAGAATATCGTAGAGTGCCGATGAGCTGGAGAACCCGTTTTAGGTAAACGATATCACTTTTGAGTTATTTACTGTGTCATGTTAACAAAATTAAAGTCATCAGAGAAGCCAAAATCTTCAACTTTTCAATTCCTTCGCGGAAATGGTTTTCCTCGAGGCTTGCAAAATATGCATTTGAAGCGTGGATGACTTCTTTATTGGACCTGAGTTTCTTTCCAGACAGAAATGTTTTCGGTTTGGGAAACAGATGAAAATCCGACGGAGCCAAACCTGGTGAGTAGGGGGGATGGCAAACGATTTCGAACTTCAACTCGGCTTTTTTTTAAACAATTGCACTTGCATGGACTGGTACATTATCTTTCACGATTTGCTGCATTTAGTTGTTCTAAAAGTGTTGAGTAATATTGGCCTGTTATGGTTTTTCCTTTCTTCAGATAGTCGATAACTAAAATGCCCTTAGCATCCCGAAAAAAACAGCTATTACTTTTCCAGCCGACTGAACTGTTTTTTCCTTCTTCGGGACGGATTCCCACTGGCCAAACCACTGTTTTGCCTGTTGTTTGGTTTCTGGGATATAATGGTGAATCCAAGTTTCGTCAATAGTCACAAATCTCCTAATGAAATCAACTGGATCTTTTCTGAACAACTGCAAACACTCAGCTGAAGTTTGAACACAAATGCGTTTTTGTTCTGGAGTGAGCAGACTCGGCACCCATCTTGCTGAAAGTTTTTTTAATCTTAACTCTAGGTGCAATATATTGACAACCCGTTCATGCGAGATGCCCACAATCTCAAGTATTTCATCACTTTTTATTCGACGGTTTTCGAACGCCATATCATGGATGCTGTCAGTGATTTCTGGAGTAGTCGCAGATTTCGGGCGTCCTGAACGAAGTTTATCAAGTGTGTGAGTACGTCCACTTTTGAATTCAGACATCCAAACACTTACGGTGGAAAGCGATAGTGAAGAGTCGCAAGAACAGAATCGAGTCTGGTTTTAACTTCTAGGGCTGTTTTGCCCTCCAAATAAAAACTTTAAAGACAGCTCTAATTGGATTTTTCTCCATAATTGAAAAATCACGAAATACAAGTGCATCAACACTTATCAGAAGTAAACTAAATGACAGATCAATTTTGATTATTTTCTGTGAGCAATTGAAATATTAGCCTACTTGATGATGCAAATTAAATTGAATTACGGCCGCAATCTATGGGCGATTCCGGAAACTTTTCGATCTGTTTGCAAGTTGACTTTCAATCGATAATTTCAAATTAATTACATTGACTCTAATGCTTTTAAAATACCTAATAAAACATGAAAATTATTATTTAATATTTACAGGAACCAATGCATTCCATTTTTTTGCAAAAAAACCAATTGTTTCTGCAGTTTAAAGCATTGAGAACTTTAATTAAATATAAGTTAAACGAATTAGTACAGTAACAAATCTTTTTTGCAATTGCATGTCGTTAAGATGTTTGTATCTTAGAACATTGATGAATTTGTACAAAACAGTGGCATAACTTCTGAATCTGATATTTGCCTTCCATAATGAAACATTTGGGAATGCAAAGCATAACCACAACGGACTCCGTTTTGTTACTTTTTTCAGACTTCGGCAGCTATTTTGATCATGTTCCCGAGGTGATGTCAAAAAACTAAAAGTACACGTTTGTCTTATTTATTTATTTATTATTATACATAGAATACGATTCTAAAGTAAAAAAAAATTTTTGAAAATTTTCCAATTTTCGGCCGCCATTTTGACCATGTTCCCGAAGAGTTATCAAAAAACGAAGATACCACGTCGTCTTTAGTGTTAATGTTATATTTGATTAGTATATAACCAGTATGAAGCGGGCAAGCATTGACTCTCATTATCCTCCACTGATGAGTCCAAACATGGACGAAACGATTGTCTGGAGGTATGTTAGTCAATGCTTGCACGAATTTTTATTTGTGGGAAGACATTATTTGCAATCTTTGGGATTTTTATCCTTTATTTATGGATTTTTAAAATTGACAAGTCGCCCGAAAAAATGAAATTGTGTCGCAATAATTTTTTACAACTTTCGGAGAGGAAACTCAACAAAAATGATTCGCCAAGTTAATTTCTGTTGTTAGTGATGAAGCACCACATCAATCGACAATTTCACGCTGGCACTGCGAATTCCAACGTGGACACACCAATTTCAGCGACGATCCCAGGGCAGATCCACCAAGGACAGTAATCACATAAAAAAACGCCGATACGTTCGCCAGCTGATCAAGGCGGATCGACATGTAAAGTATCGCAAGATTGAGACATCCTTAAGCACTTCAATGACCTCACTCCAAAAGATCTTGCATGATGAATTGGATGTGAGACAGTTAGTTTCCCGTGGGCGGCTTATGTCAACTGGTGCTGGAAAACCTTGAACTAGTTCAACAAAGAAAGTTCGAGAAACATCTACAGCATCGTGAGGTGTGACGAATCATGTATTTATTCCTATGAACCCGAAAATAAACCTCAGTTTGCTGTTTGGATGTTTCAAAATGAGGAGAATCCAACAAAAGTTATCCGTTCCCGCAGTGTATCGAAAAGATGGCCGCAACGTTCGTCTCAAAAGTAGGTCGTGTAACTACAATTCTTTTACAAAATCCAAAAACTGTTAATGCCGATTAGTATACAATCTTTTTTTGGCCAGAAGTAATCGCCGTGCTCCGAAAAATCCAACGACGAATGATCCTCCACCAAAACAATGCGAGTTCACACACAGTTCGAAAAACAATTTAATTTTTGGAGCAGCAAAACATCGAATTATTAGATTATCCCCCGTACAGTCTCTAGCCAATTCTCAAAGATTTTTTTACGTTCCCAAGGATGAAAAATGAACTGCGTGGTCAACGGTCCCAATTGCCGAAAAAAGCATTCAATGCCTTTAAAATGACAATTTTGAAATTTGGAATAACTGATTTTAGAATTGGTTTAAACGAATGGAATAGTATTTCAGTTTTTGTAGAGGATACTTTAAAAAACAATTAAGTCGATCTACTGTTTGTTTTTATTCTTTTACCCAATTAAGAATTATAATTATTCTATTGATCATAAGACCTATTTTGTTGTAATTGAGATACTAATCATCTACTTTGGTACGATATTAGCGTTATCTTCTAAGTTCGGCTATGATTCTAAGGCTGTATTTAAAAAGTTATTGAAGTATTCGTCTCATTTTTAAAGCACCCTACTATAAGCCATTTTAATAACTGTACAATTCTTGTTTTTAACTGTTTCAGCAAAACTTTTATACCAACATACAGAAATAATTAAAACACGATATAAAACAGGAAAATACCAGAATTTAAGATAAGGTTTTCAGCACAAGCCAAAGGGTAAAGTATTTCTAAAACAAATCAGCCACAAGATCGTGATTTAATTCAAAGGTTGCTCTTGAAACATAAAAATATAAAAGAGATGAAATTAGAGATTTCCGGGCACGTGCAACATGACCTTGTATTTATTTTTATCTAAATTAAGTATTTTGGTATGCTTATTTTAAGACACTTACCTAATGAGATTAATATTGCGATTTATCATTAAACTTAAAACTAGATTTATGCTTTGTAACAATTACTTAATCAATTACATTTTTAATTTCATAATTTAATTTTATAACAATAACTGGTAAAATCCGGAAACGGTATATCTAGCCCGTTTTTGAATTATCGAGTTTGATTTTACATTTTTGCAGTGTACAACAAACATCCAGTATATTCAGGTTTATAACCTAAAAACCAAAAATCACTACATATATTTACAACTCATGTTTATTTTAAAAAAATACACAAATAACAGGCCTTTAACTTATGTATGAATATTTATTTATGTCGAGGCCTACTCTCAGTTTTACAATATAAAAAAAAACTGAAAAACTTTTAAATATTAAGTCAGTTACTTATTTGAACACTAGGGCTCTATAAATCTCTATCTTATTTTTTCTGCTATGATAAAGAAGGTTTACGACTATTACGAGGTAATGTTAACAGCGCAAAATGTAACCAACTTTTTAGACTTGCAATAATGTAATACTTCCACTCGGAAATGTTATTTCCAATTTTTGCATGACAAAATTCGATATACTTCAAAATACCTACTGACGCAACCGACGCACGTTTTAGTTTCTGTGCGAATCAATATACTTGCAACTAGGAAACCAAACATACTCATTCTGTCTAGGAAACAAACATTGTAACATGAAAATCCTTTTTGACAACTCTGCCGGTTTCATGTAATATTTAATATACTTTTTTTTATATAAAAACGTAAGTTTAACCCTTTCGTGTATGTCAGTGTAATATTTATGTAAAATTATTAATGTCAAGAAAAATCTTCCATCCAGTTTTTTTTTTTATTAAAAGAAACTACGGTATTTTTAACATAAGAAATTGCTAAATTAAAAGTTTAAGAATTTATTCTAAAATGGAAAAAAATGGGTTTCGCACAATATTTAAATCACCACCTGATACAAAAGATCGTCACCGGGAAGACGATGAAGAAGTAATACGTGTGGATTTTCCAAGAGTTCATTCGTTTTCAGCAGGGTCAGCAACAGCTGCTAACGAAGGGAACACTACTGTTAATAAACACGAAATTTCAGCACTTCAAGCAATTGCCGCTGCAACTGTTTTAGAAGAAGCAGCGGATGAACTTGCTATATTAGGAAAAATGGGAGATTTACCGAACGTTGAAGCAGATTTAACGTATAGAACCTTATCTCAAAGATTTTCTCAAGATATAGCAGGTGGTCACTTATTTGATCCTGAAACTATAGAACCATACGAAATTGCTTTAAACAAGCAAAAATTTACTAAATTTCAACAAGATCGTTCATTTGTGGAAAAGATTTTAAGAGAAGCGATTAGAGATTTAACAACCAAACATCATTTTAGATCTCTAGTGATACATCTTACTGAATATGACAAGAAGTTTTATGAAGAAAATCAACTTTTGGATCACGAAATGGTCAATAAGGCGAGGTTACATGAACTTCAATCTTTGCTACAAAATGAAAGACGAGAGGCAATGTTAAAAATTCAAGAGTGTTCGGAACTTATTGGAAAATTAAAAGATGAGTATGAGGTAGGTAAAAAAAGTTTTTTATTTAAAAATACTTAAAGGTTTGATTTTAGGATCAAATTTTTGAAAATAAAATTAAAGGTAATTATATAGAAAACTGGGAAAATTCGAGAACAGAACAGAATAATTTTCAATTGGATAGACAAGAAGAATATTACCTGAATATAATAAATAGGGTAAAGGCTGATATTGAAAGGGAAGTTAGGATTGATGCTGAAATTGAATCGTACATCACACAGTGTCAAAGGGTAAGCTTTTCTGAAAAACATAGATTGTGGTACAATTGTAACACAGAAAACCCAACATACTAATCAATGAGAAATTCTCAAATATCTTCTAGCCTTCCCATTATTGGCAATACTTCTGCATTTTCTTGGAAGATTGAAAGCTATAAGTAATAATGTGATGCATCTTTCCTAAATTAATTCAGTATGTGTAATAGTTCCTGTTACTACTTATTAAAAATGCTAGCTGAAAGCAATTGTATTGTACCCAAAGATATAACAATGTTTATGTTTGCTTGTTAACTTGGTATCTTCACATTCAGCAATAGTGAAAACAGTTCTTCACGATGTATGAATACATGATAAAGCTATGCCTTGGTTTACTGTTTTTGCTTTGGCGTTTCATCTATATTACCATAGAAAACAAATCTTTGATCTTTGAGTTGTCCCAAAAACACCTGTTGGCTAGTCCGTTGTATCTACACTAAATTTTGCATTTTGAAGAAGTTGTATAAAAGAACACAAATCCGTTGCTGGATTTGATTTCACAATTTCCTGATATTAAACTAAAACTAGGAAAGAAAAGAAATTTCTTTTGAGCAATCAGATCTAAGAGTGACTGTCGTCAGAATAATTACTCCCAAACCGAACACACATTTTTATAATTCTTTTCTAATGTTTCAAAAAACAAAACATTAAGGTAAATACTCACCTATGATATTTTTTGATTGCAGGATTACGAAGACGGTATACAGTACTGGATGGAAAGATACGACAAAGAAATAGAAATAAGGGACACAGAAATTCAAGTATTAAAAGAAAAACGTGAAGAGCAATTTAATCGAATACGTGAACTTTCAGAATTGGTAAATGATTCAGGTATTGTCGATGTCAAACATTATCGCATATTTTTTTATTGTAGTATAATCAACATAAACGTGAGATAAAAGAATACTTAAAATTAAAGGAAATACGTCGGCAAGAAGAGGAACTCTTGCAAAAGAGAAATTTAGCTGCTACTAGATTACAAGCTTGGTGGAAAGGTGTTATGGTTAGAAAAGGTATCGGTAAATTTAGTAAGAAAAAAGGTGGAAAGAAAGACAAAGACAAGAAGAAAGGAAAGAAGTAGTCTAATTACTTAAGTCAATCAAATACCACCCATTATCTTAACAATTTGAAAATAAATTTTATTTTAAATTTTTTTCTTAAGATTCTATTGTTAAACGCACATTATTATAAAACACCAAAAAAGTGCAAATACAAGAATTGCTTGTTTTAAATCTAATCGTAAGATTGTTTGTCTACTATTACTGTCAATTCCGGTAACCCGCCTAAGGGCTGCCAACGAAAGGTCATTCAGATAACTAATTTGATCTTCGTTTAAGGCTAATAGTTTGTTTCTTGGCATTGCTTCGATAGTTGTGCAATCGACTCCTTCCATTGCTTCAGCTCTGATCGACTGAAGATCATCTATACTTAATGACGATATTAACAAAGCTAGTGTGGCTGTAACGTTAGTGTTCCAAGCTTGTGTTGGGCCGTAGACAGTGGATAACATCGCAATATGTAGTAAAACCTAACAATCATAATATTTATTTGGGATAACAATGATTACTAAGTTCTAAGAGGTTATAAATACCTTCAGTTGTCTCGGGGTACAGGCCCTAATATTACTAAAAACTTCACGTGTGATCAAGCAAAATTCGTCGGGAGTTATAGTATAAAGCTCTTGTGGCGAAAAGGCACACAGTATACCTTTCATCTGATTTACATAGCTTGCGTTGCGTATAATATTTTCTCCGTATCTTGTTTTCAAAGCGTATCCTATTACCCCTGTCTGTCGACGAGTTAATCCAGGCAACATACCTTTAAGGAAATTAAAAAAGCGGCTTTAAAAATATCGTACTGCAATATTTCGTTTTTTATGAGCAATTTTATAGTCTTTCCATTAGAGATTTTAGTAGTTTTTTACGTAAATATCTGTAACCGTAGTACTACAGCATCTCCTTGCAAAAGCATAACGAAGCTTTATTGCAATGTTGGGCATTGTTGCATTAGGAAATACGCTTATTCTTTTAGTAGAATTAGAAAATAAATAAACCTTAATTGGTAGCAAACATGTAACATGGCTACATAACTTCTTGCCTTTGTACTGAACAGCTTCCATTTCCTTTCTTAAGTAATAATTTTCGAAAGATTATGTCAAAGTTATTAGAGGTAAGAGTATAACGACGACGGTTTCTTCAGACTTTCTACATCTGCAGTTGATAGATAAACGATATTTCAACAGTCAAAATGTAGAATGCAACCTTGCATTTCGTATATAGATATGACTTGCAAACACATATCTTCCTGGACGTTTTTGGAATGACTTCTAAAATCGTAAGCTAAATTCATGCCTATATAGTCCAGTCGAATTAGGAAAAAAAGTGGATTTTTCAGAAAGTTGTAGGTTTTAACCTTCTCAATATATTTATCATATGCCAGAAACGCAAAAATTCATGGAAATTGTTTACATTTATGTATATATTTTTCCCTCAATTTTAAGAGTATCTGGAAACCCGTGCACTTTATTAAGAAAATCTTTTTGCAAAAGATGTTGGAAATTAAATTTCCTTCAAGATTTGTTCTATGAAGATTTTGAATTTCTCAACTGTGAAAAATGGTGAAAAATGCGCAACATATATACCCCAAGTTTGAAAACACCCTGTATATTGAGGAGGTCAAATCCTACAACTTGGCGTTAAAAAACTGCTTATTCTGCTGTTTTCTTGAAAGAACTCTAATTCGGCTGGTCTGGTACTAAAACAAAAAATTTTCTTAATGGTCGGTTACCTAAATAGTCAATTATCTCCCAACTAGAATAATCTAAATTAAACAAATCCGCTTCGGGAATGGCCAGCAACAGATTTCCTACTGATTCCAAATCGGCTCTAGTGAACACTTTCAGGGTTTTGTTCTTTTTTAAAATTTCCCACACAGCTAGCTTCTTATTCAGGCTCAACTTGATTCGATTTATTGCAGGAAGTTCGCGCAAAATAACTATATGTTCTAATTTCTTAACCTGTAAATGCATTACTTTTGTTTAATCACTAATAGTAGAGTAAATTTTGTTCGTTAATACGTACCTCTTCAATTGATCCGTTTAATAATGTTTTTGCAAAGACTAGTTCTTTAGAATAGTCATCTTGGTCAGAAGTTTTGTAAATAGAATCTGCTGGATAATAATATTGGATATTCGAATCCGGAGTATAATCTTTTCAATTTTAAACAAAAGCTAAAGATAATTAAAGTAGCTGTCCATACGAGAGAACGGGCGCGTGATTTTGAGGTTACTTTGGAGGTCAAAACAAACCTATCTATCTCTTTCTTATCAATTACAAACCATCGTTTTCATCCTTTATTAATTCTTAATTTATTTTAATTATTAACACAATGCTACAATTAATAAAAGATGCGAAATGTGGTATGTGATTGATAAAATCTGATAGAGATTCTTTTACTCTCAAAGTAAGTTTTCTGTGGGAATCAAACGAGTTTTAAACATTTTAGAAAAACAGTAAAACTTCGAAAACGAAACAACAGGAAATCAAGAAGTTTTATAATAACTATTAATTTTACCATCAATTTCTTCATATCCGAAATCATCCTTGGAGCTATATTCGGGTATAACCGTTTCAATTCTCGGTTTCTTTTTATCATCCTTTATATTGCCGTTTGTGACTGGTAGAGTCTTTTTTCCGTTAACTATCAATGGCATGTGTTATTTGTAAGACAAGTGTTGCTGTTTCCAGAACTTACCTGCTTTATATGTATCATCATCTAAAATCATTGTACTTTATCAATGTGACTTA
>VTPC01000864.1:25007-72993 GCA_011009095.1 Ignelater luminosus
TTTGTCTAGTGGCCACACTGCCATGCTTGAAACAAATCGAATGAATCCGATGTCATACGATTATTTAAAAATTTGTAGGATGAAAATCGAACGGAAATAGAATCGAAATCGAACGAGAAATTTAGCATAATTCTAGACAAAAAAAGTATAATGTGAAACGCGCTTAAAACCAATCGACCAAAACTTATAATCTATTACTGCCAAATGCAAGCATCTATAACCACTATATTCATATTTAAACATTACAATTATTTCAAAATGGTCAATATTGGATAGCTAAAGATGGGTAGAATTTCAAAAAAAGAATTTCAACACAGAAAAATGTACTGTTTAAAAACACAAATCATTGTAGATAAGTTCATAAACAATAAATTGCTCTAACAATAAGTAAACATAAGTTCTTCCTTGAATAATTATCATTTAGACAGAAAATTAACTAAATAGTAGAAAATGCTAGAATAAACTTGCAATAATTTTATTGATATTAAGTATATACTAATTAATAAGTCAGTTACCATGCTCTTATTTCTTGTTGTATTACTAGTATCTGATGCTTTTATTTGGTGTTTTTTATTATTACCATTCCAGAAATGAGGAAATGCACTAGAATCAATATCATAATCATCATAATCTAGAAATCACCCTAATAAATAAGCTTCTTTTCCAGTATTTTGACTAAAATTAAAAACTGACCTATTAACACTTACCGTTATATTCGTTATCGTAATCTTTGAAATTACTCGTATTTTGTACAAATTCTGTATTAAGCCTGTCTCCTAAACAAATATTGCTTATATAACCAATATTTAACTTAAAAATAAGACTTACTCTCAAAAGCAGCTTTGTCTTCATCAGGGGTTGTTTCGTTCTGATCTATTAAGGGTGCTAATCCATCAAAATTAATTTGCTCTAATTCTTCAGCATTATTATTATCAATACTTGATTGTGCTGGCTTTTTTATTTTGTTAACCAATGAAATGCTATTTTCAATACTACTTAACATTATTAAAGCAAGGATTATCATTCGAATAAGTTGTAATGTAAACATGCACTATTAATTAAGAGTATTTGCGGCATTACAGGTTACAGATAGTCAAAAATGACATTGATTGACAACACGGCCTAATTATCATCTTCATTTTCTGTTATCTTGATTTTCATAGATTAATTTTTATTGCACACACAGGGTGAAGATGTTTCTGAAATACCCATAAGCAAAATTAAAATTTTTCATCAGATTCATACTTCTCCATGAAAGAGCATTTAAAGTTGAGCTACATAAGTTGCGCATTCTCTATAGTTTTGCAGTAGTCTAGCTTTGAACTCATTTCTAATTAGCAGAAAGCTGGATTTTGGCACATTTAGATTACATTAGAAAGAGTATTTTCTAAAAACTAAAATTATAAGTTCTTTGTTATTTTCTCCCAACTTCAAACCAATTAGTGTTTCCTGACAAATAGTTTTTTAAATGCTATAACTAGAAAAATTCTGAAAATGTTTAACAAACGAGCAACAATTCACATTTTGAAAAGTTACATAGCATTTACAGTGCTTGCAGCCAAGATTTTTTTCACCATAGGTTTACAGAGACGTTATCAATTAAAGAATAAGAATTTTAACTTACTGTAACATACAGAATTGCAAAGTTACAGAAAGCACTTTTTCTTTACAGAATAGCATCAATTTCTCTACAGATAACTGGAGTAACTAACATAATGTTGTCGGTCATTTTGGTCATAATAAGATTATTGTTTTTTCAGAAAGCTGTTCCATGAATATAAAGTTTGCAAAGTCTGTCTGTCCGCATTTTTAATCAAATTTTGAAATTTTGACTTCAGATTTGGATTCTACATCAAAAACTAAAAACAACATGATATCTTTGTTTTTGATAACTCTTTGGGAACATGAACAATGGCCGGCGAAAATTGGAAGATTTTCAAACAAATTTTTTTTAATTTAGAATCATATTCTACATCAAAAAATAAGAGAAACATAGTTTTAGTTTTTTGATATCACCT
The DNA here is from genome assembly GCA_011009095.1 of Ignelater luminosus. Classification (NCBI taxonomy): domain Eukaryota; kingdom Metazoa; phylum Arthropoda; class Insecta; order Coleoptera; family Elateridae; genus Ignelater; species Ignelater luminosus. Next base: position 27,026 of record VTPC01000864.1, read on the forward strand.
CGGGGACATGGTCAAAATGGCTGCCGAAGTTTGAAAAAAGTAACAAAACGGAGTTCGTTGTGGTTATGCTTTGAATTCCCAGGTATTTTAATTTTAGGATTTCAATCTTGTCCTAAACTTTTTAAGATATCTTGGTTTTCATGACTCTTTTTCTTAGAAGTTAGATTTGATCTTCTTAGTGTTAAACAGAAGATTTTATGCAGATTTTAGCATTGTAATGGCTCTGTTGATAAAAATATTAAAGAAATTGCTTAAATAATGTACATAACATTTTTCATTGTTTGTGGTTAATCTAAACCAACAAAGAAATTAATACAAACCATACATATGTCCATAATCATATATCAAAGTTACTGTCATAGATTAAAAGATTTACTCCTGGTTACATAAAGCATCTTTAGCCAATGTGATTGAAGAATTCTGAATTCTACTACTTCTGATTAGTTAATGATATTCTTAAACAACACAGTTAATGCTTTATGCAACCATGGGTAAGTTCCAAGCTTTGTCATTACGCATAGAGCATAGTATCATCTTCGTCAGAAAAAACTTCAAGATTCTTAACAATTTTAACCAATCAAGCGGTCCTGGCCCATCCTGAAGTTAGGTTACAGACCACTAGTGGGCAGTATAGTCATTACCTCAGAAGTAACATACAGTTACCATTTAGCATACTCAAGAAGTATCTTTGAAGAAAAACTTTGCAATTCTCCAAGCAATAAACAAAATATCAACATATGAAGAGAGCTATGGATCTCCAATACATGAAGAGAATAAATTTGTAATTGCAGATTTCCTTTCTTCTTTGCAAACATTTCAAGATATCCTTTGTCACAATACATACTTAATTCAAAATATTCATAGAAAGACTGTATGTATCGAAAGTAACCTGTACCTTTTCAGTATAGTGTTCTGCTACTTCTTCAATCAGCAAAATAATTACATCTATGCAGCGCATTGCAGTTTTAACACACTATTAGTAGAGTAATGTAAAACTAACCTCACTTTTGTTTTGTGTTCTAGAGAGCTCCAAATAAAACTTTACAGATCAAGATATAAGCAGTTATGAAGGAGTTTTTCTATTTCAATACATCTACAGTTAAATTAACTTACTCTTTATTACACATTAAAAGTGTTGGATAAAACTAAGACAGTACAAAAACTTGTATATTCATTCAGTAATTAAAATTAAATTATCTACTTTCATCTTATTTTAAATAGTACTAATTTTTTTCTTATGTTATAATTCCCAAATCATTTCAGTATTATCAATAACTTCCCCCGCAGTTGATTTTTTATGAAACATAAAATAACCCTGTATTTGCGCTGGACTAACATTTCTTTTAAACTCAACAACTTTCTTAGAAAATTCCTTTGCTGCTTCATTTGCACCATCGCCTTTATAAAACTTCAAATACATATTTTCTATTTGATATGGTGAACACCATCCTATGTATTCTTTAAGATCTACTCGACCAGGTCGTATAAGAGCAGGATCTAACCTAAAATTAAAATTTATTGCATTCAAATATTTTAAGAAATATTTACAAGAAAAAATTAAACCTTTCTAGATAATTAGTAGTCATAAATACTATTCGTGCTTCTGTACTAGCAACACCATCTAAACAATTCAATAAACCACTAAACGTAACACGATTTAAACCTTCATAGGCAACTTTTTGATGTTGTGTGTCTTCTCGAGATACAAATGCTGCGTCTATATCTTCTAACAAAATGATACTCTGTTGAGGTGCTACACTTAAAAGATGATTAAGTCTATCATCAGATAGACCTCGTTCTGATAAATTTAAAACACATATGCCAAACTCTAATTTTCCAGCTAATGCAGTGATGTAAGACGATTTTCCACATCCTGGAGGACCATATAACAAATATCCTCTTCGATATGGAATACCCCGTTCAATATACCAACTGGGATTTGAGATAAATTCATTACAATCATTCAAAATCCTCTCGCTAACTCCACAATCAAGAACAACTGATTCAATTGGTCTCCTTTTCCTTGGATGTCCAAATGGTCGCCATTCACTTCCTAATGCTGTGTACATTATTGTCTTTCCTTCATGTTGTTTTAAAGCTAAATGTCTAGCTAACAAGAATAGTTTTAGAATCATATCATAATTTTTATCAGAAAAATATTTACCTTCTTCTAAAATATTAGTATAAACATGTTTATTCCTTCCAAAAGCCGTTAGAGTGACTGTTTCCCATGGAACACCCATATGTAAATCTAAGGTATGCTGTTCTCTTGTACGTTCAACTCTAATCCATGTACTCTTATATCTAGAAGCATGAAAATTTTTTAAAAGTATACTTTAAAAATGAGAATTACATTTACTTAAAAAAAATGTGTACCAATACTAGGAATATAATCATAATTTGTCTTAACATGACCAGTATCTTTTTGTTCGAAACTTGTTTCAACACTAAGATGCTGCGTCTGCTTAGCCCCTACTCTTGTTAACCACTGTAACAACCACTGGTATGATTTATCGCGGCATGGTACTTCTAAAGTGATCATGTAATGTCGCCGAAATAAGATTATCGAACCCTGAAGGCCCTTCTTCAGCAATGCAGCACCAGCTCCTAGACCAAATAAACCGAATCCAGCACCAAAATAAGGATTATCTGATAAAGCTGATATATAATCCACAAAAGTCATGATGGAATATATTTATTTAGCTTTAAAGTAAGTAGATTTAAAAAGTTATTTGTAAAATAAAAATTAATTTAACACATAATTTAATGTAGAGGTTATATCTTATATAACCTCAAAATTCACTAGTGGAGAACTTAAAATGTTGGGAATAAAACTTTAACCGATGTAAACAAGAAATGTTTGGTCTACTGTACAAGCTCTACATCGCTACTCACTACGTGGAGGGAAATTTAAATAGCAGAAAATTGTTTAAACAGATAAGAATATTAACAGTCTATAATTTACTAGGCAATAAAAAATTAATTCAGAGCCTTTAGAGTTTACTGAAATAGGTTGTTACAGTAAGCCATCTTTATAAAATTTACAGAAAGCATTTCTTCTCAAACTTTATACGCTGTTTATACATACGTTGACTTTACTCACATCATACCCCCTGTGCTAATCTCGACTTGGCATCCCCAACAGTCAACATCCTGTGTAGCCCTTTAATTACTTCTTATTTGAATTAAGAATTTTATTCATAGAGAACACTTTTAAAAGGGCGCGTATACTGGGGTGCAGGTTACTCGCAGTACAAGAACGGTTAATCAACAAAATGGCTAATCGAAAGGGTGGTTTTTCTAACTTTAAGTCTAAGATATTATGCAGTGTTAAAACTTCTTGTTTCTTCGATATCTAGGAAACAGCTGGCTTATATTTAATTTAATGTATAGTATTTATCGCGAATCGCTTACTATTCTACACTTTTTTGTACTCGATGTCACCATAAGGGAGAGAGATGTAGAATGGGGAAGCCCATTTCTCGAGAAAATTCATGTCACGCCACTGAAGAAATAACAAATTTGCTTGTTTGTAATATCTACAAGTTATTTTTGCTTTTTTCTCGTACGATGCATTGTATACCCTAATCCTGGTGTAACCTGTATATAATTCGTGGAGAAAGGTATTATAAATTTTGAAAAAAGAAAATTTAATATATGAACGTAGGCTTAATTCTGATTGTTATAGAGGTGTAATTTTTTTTAACTTATTGGTGCATCCCATATAACATCAGACATCCAGTGGACATTCATTTGTCGTCCAGTGGAAGTCTGTTTTTGGACATCCATTGAATGTCCGTTTTTGGACGTCCATCGAACGACCATTAGCGGACATCCATTGGACATCCAATTTTGGTTATACTCTGTCTAAACAGTTTTGGGCGTAAGTTGTACATCCACTGATCACTGGACGTCGTACAAATTTTCTACATAACACGTAGAAGTAGCATCCAGAAATACTACAAAAAGTATATCTACTTATATCCAGAAATGTTCAGATTATGTCCAAAACTTGTCTAAATTATGCCCAAACTCTGTCTAAATTAATTATATACTTATAACAAGCTTTTTTTTCAGTGACTTTTGAAAATATAATATAAAAGCTGTCTCATACGTTGCAATGCAAATGCAAAAATCGCCCTTCAGACTTGTCCCAGGTTTTTATGAAACTCACTATACCTGGAGCAACCAAGTGACAGTTTATATTATTATAATTTATGAGTGACGCTATTCATTTTTCTATCTAATGTTCAATCAAGAAATGACAAAATTGTATGTCCTGGGACATCCCATTTACTAGAATGCCTAGGACAAGTGGAAAATAAATCAAGATCATTTATCCCAATTCATTTTCCATCAAAACTCAATGGTCTGAATGACATACTACTTAAAGATTCACTCATTCCAGTCATATTTTCCTGTTATTGGCCTCCCTTTTTAGGGATTGACTCAATTTGGTTTGGGCTTCTCATTATGTCTAAATACCTATTTGACTTGAATGTCACAGGCGTATGTTTACCATGCCACAACGACTAAAAAGTTTTCACTTGTGCCTATAATTCTGAAGATTGCATTCCTGAAGAATCTGTTTTTAGTCAAGTTAATCCAGAATTAATCATACAGCTAATTAATAATTTTTTTGAAACGATTGGCAATATGATCACAGTAGCATATTATGACCAGAGAAAGAAGTCAAAGTTATGACTGAGAATAGCCGATTAGTGTTATGACCAGTCGCCATTGTATTTAAATATGAGTTGGCGTTGTGATCAGAGTAGATGTTAAAACCAAAAGTTACGGTCGGCGTTATGACTACAGTCGGTTTTATGACCAGAGGTGAAAGTAGGTGTTATGACCAAGAAGGGACCACAAGGAACGGTCGACGGATAATTGTGACAAGAGCAGCTGCTAGACTAAAACTTATAGTAGACATTATGATTGCAGTAGGTGTTATGACGTAAGACGAAAGTAATTATTATGACAAGAGTGGAGGTTACATACGACCGAAACTGATAATCAGCATACAGTGAGATGGATGCTGATTTGTTTGAGAATCTGGCCAGAAACTTAAATATCTAATTTGCAATGACGTTCTTTAGTAAGTTGCCTGATAGCATACATTTTAAGATAATTTTTAATTTTACTTTGCAATGTATAGAACCAAGATCGTTTAAATTGGAAAGTTTCTGATTTTAGGCAATTTTAGCTATTTTTACACTGTTTTTTAAGATTATAGGCTATTGTTCTGTTATTAAAGACTACCTAACTTCTCTAAAAGTAATCCCTTTGTAATCTCTTTATTGTGTATGAAATCCTTTAGTTTTAAATCTGCTCTATAAAAAAGTTATATTTGGAGAATTCAATAGAGATCATCTAAAACTGTTCAAATATGTCCAAAGAATTGTTTTTATTAGGTCACTCAGTAAATTTTTAACCACCTGCGCCCGCCTATACTCACACAAATTCTTTTTTTAAGTCTCAATTAGGTGGATAGGGATATTATTGTGTACTGCCAGATTTTTGTTTTGCACAATTTAGTAAGTAAGAAATAATCAAAATTTAAAATGTTAAATAAAGGAGTGGCTTTTTTTGCGTTAATTAACTGCAAAGAAACATAATTATACAAGAATCTGTCAACTGTTTAATAAAACAATTATTTACCCATATCGTCGCATTTTTGTTTTCGCGGCCTACTAATATTTTAAATCTTCTTTTTAAGTGCTTTGCCTAACTTTGGAATTGAAGCGGTCATTGTTAAAAGGGGATATCTGCAAAATTTCAAATTGCTGTATAACATTTGTAAATTCTTTTCTTTTTTTAACAGAGAGCGGTGAAATCCATTTCTAAAAAAGTCAGGAGAAAACTGCTATCACTAAAGTCATAAAAAATTTCCTTTTCTTCTTGTTAGACGGTTTTTTTAACTTTACCAACAATTTGATTTTTGTTACATATCCCTTTTTAACAATGACCGCTTCAATTATTCTTTGCAGTTCTAAAAACCACATATTCTTGAAGAGCTTTTTCTATTTTCTTGTTTTCTTATAAACCAACTATAACTTGCACTAAAAAGTTTAAAGTTCGAAAATTACAGGTTCAGAAAAACTTTACATATGTTTTGTATTCTTTGGTATAATATTATCCTACTTACATCTATGATAACAGTCTTCATTAATTCTGCAGGCAGGGACGGTTGAAGAGCCGGGTTTGCAGGGCAACTGCCCAGGACCCAGAAACGATTATTTAACATAATTTAGTAGGGTGTACAGTACCTACACTTCCTGCCAAGTTTGACAAGGATACGTCAAATAGTTTTAAAGTACTGGGTACCAATAGTTTTTAAATTTTGAAATAAAACATCCTGTAACTCAGTAAGGAGCCACATTTTATCTAAGTGATTTAGGTTAAATCTTAATATTTTGAGCTCAGTATTCTACAGTTAAAATATTTCTAATTATTAATGAAACACCCTGTATAAAAAGATACCCTTACTGACTGATCTATCAACGCACAGGTCAGAAACTTGAACTTTTGCATAGAGGTTCCTCAAGAAAGGATTTTTCAAAATTTCTACAATTATCATTACAGTCATCCAATAAGAAATTCAAGACTCAGATTATGTGATTAGAATGTTAATGATATTTACAACAAACAAGTCTCTTCTACCTACAGCACTAATCGTCAAATGATCTAACAATATTGTAGAATGAATAATTAAATAATTTTAAAACCATTCGGTCTAGATTTTTAAAGTACGATGTATATTATTATACAGGGTGCTGAAACAATGGCGAAACAACACCATACGGTAGTATTCAGGAACATCCCATGGGCACGAAAACATGTTAATGTAATTCTTGACAATAAATTAACCTTTTCACAACACGTAGAATATACAGGGTGCTGCAAAGATGGCGAACAACATCATCCTGTGGTATTCAGAGACACCCCATGAGCACGAAAAAAAAGTTAAAAAATTCTATCTCATGATTTCTTAAAGATGTGAAGGCCTTAAGAATAAAACGTAACATTTTTGTTATTATACAATTCTGAATATTTTAACAATCTCTTGCAAGAAAGTCATGGTCATTAATCAATAATAGCTGTGCAAACATTGCTGCCACACACACACCGTACATTCAAACTTCCATATCTTTAAGTATTCTTGAGACAGTATTTTTTAACGTTTTTGTGATACTCAGGGGTATTGGCAGAATGGTATTGTTTTGGCATTTTTCCAGCACCCTGTATTTTTTACAAACAAAAATAATTCCACTAGTTTTGAAATGCTCAGTCTACCAGACAAAGTTCGATTTGTATTCTTTTTGCATAATTGTTTTTAGATAAGACCTAGTCATGGAAATCTAACAGTTTGAGTTGTGTGAATAGGATACAGAATTACGTAAATGCAACCCCCACCCATTTGGCCGCCACCTGGGGAAGAAAGGGTGTAAACAGTTTTTCAGCTACATCTCTGTATTTGCGAGTCTCAAAATGAATCTGTAGAGAGCCTTTTTGTACAGAATTGAATTCTCTACAAGTTTTGTTAATAACGTTTTTACGTAGCGGTAATAATAAAAATGTTACAAGCCGAAGAAGTTGAAAAATTAAGGGAAAAATTCTTCCAGACGGTGTAACTTTCTTATTTACATTTTTTTTTAAATATACATCAGAGCTGTTTTGTAGAGTTTTTTCATTATCTTTATTTTTATGCGACTTGCAACGTCTCAATGATGGAATCCTACTTTGGAATGTATCACTGTCGTACCTGGATGAATAGGGTACTGAAAACAGACGGGACACGCAGACTGTTTTTTGTTACTATTATTGTCAGTTACATTGCGAAGGTAGTTTTATTCTATTTAGTTTTCAGTTAATCTGTTATTCTTGAAGCGTACGGATGTACCTTTTTCGAGAAAATAAACATTTTATTCTTTTACGTGAATTACATTAGCTGTTATTTCGTGAAAATGAGTGACTGTTTTATTTTTAAAAAACCTCTTGATGAAGGTAAATCTCTTGTTATGAAAGCAAAAAGAGTGAAGACTTTAATCGATCGCAGTATTGCCAAAGGTAGACACGGCCATGAAGAATTTTTGCGCACCGTTTCAGAGATACAAATTCATATTGCTATAAACGTTATGCTGATAGTAGAACTGATGAAGTGGTTCCACATCGTAGTAGTTGACGACTAGTTCATTTTTATTAGCCCAAGATGAAAGTTGAGCTAAGGCCTGGTTTATGGTCGCCTCTAACGCCTTTGTCTTACTGCTGGTTGTCCAAATGACTAAGTCACCTGCATAAAGTAGAACTTGAGTACCAGGGATATTCTGGACTGCAACAATAACTGCCTGTACTGAGAGATGGCTTTGCTATACTTTACAAGTATATACCTCTGTGAGAAAAAAGAGGAGATAACTCTGTACATATTTTCTTTGAGGCCGAAGAGTTGTAGTTAACTATGTAGTCTCTTCCCCCATACCCGTTCAAAGGCAGCCTTAAAAGCGATGAATACAGCCAGAGTGCCCTGCTTGCGGTGAAAACCGTTTTTAATCTCCTGAGTTAGCCTGAAAACATACACAACATCTTAATCAGACACGTTTTTGATCTCGATTCATTTTTTCAACCGCACCAGCAAATGCAATCTATCAACTTCTTCAAAAGGAGGCTTTTATCTTTTATGCATCTTTCAGAATACGTCACAGATCCGTCTGGATTTTCTCTTGGAGTTCTTAAAGTGTCGATATATAAGTAGGGTTGTGGACCAGGACAAAGAGAACGTCCTCAGAACCTTATGAATTAGACCTCCAGTTACCAGAAGACATATTCAAGTTCGCCAAAAACTTGTCTCCCAAGTTGGTATTCAGATGACCCAATCGATTCACCTATTCTCCCATTACACTTTAACAGAACATGAAAACCAGAACTTTGTAAAGAGTTCATTCTAGTAACAGACTCCAAGAAAAGGAACAAGAGAGCTGGAAACCCCCACAGCCCCTTCACCTGAGCGCGACTACCACAACATACCAAAGTAAAAGAGAAATGGAATAGAATTTCGAAAACTCGATTTTATACTCACCACGAGCCCCCCTTACATATCGCAAGAAAAAGATCGCTGCCTACCGAAAATGTTTCAGAGAATTACAATATGATTGGACTAAGAGTATTTAGATGTAATGTTCTGTATGGTTATTACAATGACATGCTTAATTCTTCTATACTAAAACTGAATTTAGGGATTCTCGTCAATGGTGGATATTGAAAGACGTTCTTAGCATTGACACCTTGTATTTCTAAAACGATGCACTTTAGGTCATACATTTATATGGAATACTAAAGTTCAATTCAAGTTAACTAACTAATTGTATTGATTTTTTGAGTTTCGAATTAGAAGAGGTATTTATTTCTCAGTGCTGTAATAGATATGTGGGTGTAAAAAAAAGAGTTGTAACATCATCACATGAATAATCTATACTGTCGATTTATCTTCCTTGTCAGACATGAGATGCATAAAAGATCTTATTTGACTACAACAGTTCTAATCTAAGGTGTTTGTAAGAATTCTACTATATTCACACTAAAATCTATCTAATATTTAGACTGAGCAAGTTTTCGAACTACTTTCAATACATTGATCATGGTCATCTTACAAATTTACATTACAGTACTTGGTAGAAAGAAACGAGTTATTTATTTATTGACAAAACTTTCCAAAATGACAAATAATGAAAGTTACTTACTTCTGCACCGTTTCCCAAATAGGAACAATTAGGGATCAGTAAAAGTAGATTTTTTAAAATCAGTTCTTGCTTTACGTTCCTGAGAAAACTGCATTACTCGAGCAGATGAGACATGGAGAAATGTCATTTACACAGTTTATGAAATAAAGTCAATTAATATTTCAAATTTTCCAGTATTTTATGAAAAAAAGATACAGAATGTTTATTTTCACTAAAATATGATTTCTATTTCTTGAACTTAAAAGAAACTGGAAGTTGGTGCTTAGAAATTCTATGATTAAAGATTTATTAACCTTATGTTCTGAATGGGCCACATTTTAAATAGAATCTTTACAAACCTTAACGAGTATCGTGTAGTCTGATAAAAATCACTGTTTAAATTTATTAAGGCTGGTTTTACGTAAAAATGCCTAATTGCCTTCACGTTAAAATCTTTTTGTCCTGCGTGGGAATCCCGCATATTTTTCTTATAAATCCGTTTTACCATTTAGTTTATGTGTGATCTTACGAACTTACTAAACTATTGTATGCATTTCACCCTCTATAAACCCCAAGTCGCGTGCTACCCTTATAAACTCTGCTGGTATTCATTACACACCATCCTGAAACAGGGTGTTACGAGCCCTTAATCGCATAATAACTTTGTGACATATGGTGGTCATGGTGGTGTGTGCATCTAAAATATGTTTATTTTAATATTTTTATAATGAAATATCTCAATTCCATTCTTTAAAAAATAGACGCGGAATAAAACAAAAGATGCTTTAAATAGCAAAAAGACAACTGCATCGTCATTTCTAAATTTGTGTATCCGTTTAATGAAATTATTGCAGAAGTAGCGTATTATGTTGCCGAAACCAACTGCAAAGTATGTATTGTAGTATCTGTTCTATATTTATAACGCAAGTTTTTTTGTTTGTTTCATAATGGGACGGCGTTAATGAGGAAGTATGGCTGTCGCTTCACCTATATAAAAGGATTAAAAATAAAACCATGGGAAACAATTTAAAGATTCATAAATAAAAGTTTATAAATTTTTAAATTTGTTTCATCCAAAAAAATATTCAGACCATACCTACTTTCAGTATTTTTATTATAAAATAAGTTTGAGTTCTAAAAAAATTTATCCAGAAACAGTTTGTCATTTAGAAAGGTGGTATTGATATGACTAAAAAGGAACATCGTCTTATTCATAGAACAATTTTTTGGTTGATTAAAAAGAAATCAAATTTGACCTCTAGAAAAATTCGAGGAAGAAGCTATCGACGAATTATTCTTTTCCTTTCCTGACAATTATGTAATTAAAGAACGCAATTTATATACAACCATTTTCCTTCAGACCTATAGCATGCCTTTTTCGTCTACCTTAAACAAAAAAATGTATTTCATTTATTTTTTCACGTTGCATTTGCTACTAATTAAAAAAAATATCACATGTAATGCCATCACGTTTTCATGTACATTTTTTTTACTGTGACGCGGAGATGATTGCGTGTCCCGCATCAGATGAGACATGAATGTGTCGGAAGATATTGTGACCCTACGCAGTAGTCCAATTGAGCGAGTTAACGTTAATTGAGCGTAATGGTTTCTAAATTGGTTCAATTGAAAAGGCCGTACAGACTTGCAACAAGTGTCTGCAACCTACAATTCCACTATATACTGCTGACAATTCATATTTTTTTCAGTTAAATTTTTGTAGAAAAACATATTATGTAATTTTAACGACCTTTTGCTTCGTATTTTATATTTGTGCACTTACCTTCAATAAATCCACAGTTGTTCTTATTTCACTTTCAGGGGAAAGTTTTCTTGCAATGATTCCAATAACCTAAAATATGCTATAAATGAAATCCGTTACGGAAGTAAAATAAAAATAAAAGAATCCATTCAAGCTGCTTTTATTTAAGTACATGTTTAAATTGAATAAATAAATATTCTACAATTTATTAAATAAGCTAATTATTCATATCTAACCTTCTGTATTATAATAAAAAGATTGTCTGTATGTTATTTTCTCTTTCTTAATAAGTACAAAAAAGGCATACTAATAAATCATATACACATTCACGTTCTAGTTGTACTTACAACAGAGTTTGTGAAGCTTTTAATGCGAAGCTGCTTCTTTATAGTGTTATTTATTCAGAATATTTTAGACATGTTATAATTACTCCAATTATAAACTTAAATATAGATTTCTCCAACTGCTGTTACTATTGTAGTATGCTTACAATTTACATTTAAATTAGTGAAACGTATTAATTAATTAAACATGAAGGCTTTTGCATAGTCACGGTGTACCACAAGGCTTGGTGTTAGGACCAGTGATATTACTTATCTATGGCAACAGTATTTCTAAACGTATCAAATACAATGATGAAATTATTTATAACGATTCATGACACAAATGCAATATATTGGTATCCAAGTATCACGTTCGCTTGAACGTTACAGACGAATTTTCGTCTACAACCCTGTTTAATTTTTCTTAACCAAAATCTATCATGAATATAAGAAATACAAGGTCTATCTCTTCATAGTATAACATTACTCTCACACTTTAAGGAAGAAAGACTCAAAGGTATAATAATTATGTTTCGGCATATTTTCTATAAAACGACCAAATGAAAATGATTTGGTTTGATACAGGGTCCGCCAAAAAGTCTGCACCATATGGGAAAAAATCTTATTGAATGATTTATGGAAAATTTGTTCCCGACATCAGGTTTTGCTTGCTCGAGAACCAAGAATGATCTAATCAAAAGTAATCATGTAGTCTCCATTACCTGCCAAATTTGATATTTTTAGAGAAAATGTTTAAAAAATGGACTTATTTGACTGAATTTCAAAAAAAAGTTATGAGAAAAAAATGTTTCTTTTGCAATTGTTTACCAAAATGCAAATTTCCAGAAGCCTACCACGTTTTTCATATTTTGCTTTTCCATATTTGTTAATCAATAAAAATTGATCCAATCTATTCAAAACAATTATTGATTAGATACATTGTGCACAGTACTCATTTTACGGTCTAAATAGTCTTCTTTTTCTTATTTTTATGTAAAAAATAAAAATAGAGCTTTGGTAAGTAGCACACTTGGTGCAAAGTTCATCTCAGATATTGTTAACAAAAGTTTTTGTTAATGTTTATTTGAAAGATACGATAAGATATGTACATATGCATACAATGCACGCCGTGATTACAAATCGGATTTGTGTGTTTATCTGTAAGAATGAGATTAACTTTGCACCAAGTGTGCTACTTTACCAAAGCTTCATTTTTGTTTTTTACATAAAAATAAGGAAAGAAAGATTATTTAGACCGTAAAATAAGTATTGTGCAATATGTATCTAATCAGTAAGTGTTTTGAATTAGACTGTATCGACTTGTATTGATTAGCAAATAAGGAAAAGTGAAATAAAGAGCAAAATATAAAAATCGTGGTAGGCCTTTGAAGATTTGCACACGGGTAGAAAATTGCAAAGAAAGCAAGACGTTTTTTGATATTCGGTCAAATCAGTCCATTTTTCGAACATTTTTCCTAAAAATGTCAAATTTGACAGGTAATTAAGACTACATGATTACTTTTGATTAGGTCATTTTTGGTTCTGCAGCAAGCAAAACCTGATGCCGGAAACAGATTTTTTATAAGTCATTCAATAAAACTTTTTCCCATATGGTGCTGACTTTTTGGCGGACACTGTATACTCACAAAATATCTAATCGTTGGTATACTATCTTTATGATTTTGTAAATCCTTCTGACTTGTAGAGAACGTTGGAATTTAAACTTCTTTTTAGATTTAGCTCATGATGTTGTTCATAACATTTCCATAACCAACTCCAAACACTCTTAACATGTCTGTAAGATCATTCTGAACATGTGTTTGAAGTTGTTTCTCTAGTTATACTTTGCTAGAACACAACCACTAAAACGATATACATACATTCACTTTTTATTTAAAATGGCCAAGTATTTTTTGGGTTAGAAATTCGGTATGTAAAATGAATTTTGCAGAGATTCTTCTGTTAGTGTATTTTATTCCGTTCTTGAAAAGCTCTAGACGCGTGGTTGGTTCTTTTCCAATCAAAAATAAAAAATCTAAATAGAGCCAAAATAAGAATGGAATGAAAAGGTTGCTGTTTTACACGTTGCTACACATTGTCAAAGAAAACCAAAAAAAACCATAGTGAGTTCAGTCATCTAGATCTTCCGAATGTAAGCATGAAGTTTTAACCACTAACTACATAATTGGATAATCATTATACAAAGTAGGATTACACTTATATAGTTGTGATTACGTAAAGTATCGATGCACTTTAATTAAGATGACCAAATGGAAAAGATAATAAAAAGGCTAGGGAAACAACCGATACAACGATACAAAAATGAATCTGAAACATCAAATTAGCAGAAATATCTTAAATGTTAATGAAAGAAAACTATACTAAAAGTGGAGATTCTTAAACCAATAGTATAGGAACTTTTTATTAATAACTAGCATAGGCTGTGTTTTCAACGTGAGAACTTTCCCGAGAGTAATCAATTTCGGGGAAAACTTTGACTATGTATATCAAAGTCCGTCATGGTAAGCTATCGGAGGCTTCAGCAAAAAGTTTGGACCTGGTCCTAAATTTCTTTATGAGCTTTTCTAACAAGTCTTTTCCTAGTTTTTCAATTCCTTCCTGGCCATAATATCTGTGTGAATCGTCTCTTCTTTTTGTCAGCGTCTAGGATTTTTTGACACATCATCACAGAACAATAAGAAACTGGCATGAGCATGACTAATTGGATATCTTTAAATATTTACGATTCTCAAGACTGACTAGACTAAGGCTAGGCTAATTCAAGCTAATTATTTAAGTCAATAAAATTTTTCTTACTATCAGTTCTTTTTTCTAAATTACTCAATACACTTTTGTTAAGTATCAAACGCAATGCAGCATTCTATTTTTAATCTTGACTTTAACATTTTTGAAATACTAAAATTTTGGATGAAAAGATTCTATTTATTAAAGTCCTGCACGGACTATAGTATTTTTAAATCGAATCACTGTATGGTTAAACCTAGAATTTAGATTTGAAGTGCACTGAGTCTACAACCCCAAACTTCTAGATTTTAAATAGGAATTTCTGACAAAATCTATTTTTTCAATCTCGTTGAACTACATATTTACATAGATTGAGTCGAGACAAGTTGATTCTGAAAGTTCTGGCAGAACTCAAAATATGGATTTCCAAATTGGTCATATTCTCATATTCCAAAATAGAATTAGTGCTCTACCAAGCAGTGCTATTGGGAATTTCTCCAGTCTATGAGAATACGCTCTTCAATAAAAGAAATAGCAAATTTTCTAAAACATTAGATTGCTCATGCAATGTTGCGATTAACAATGGGTTAGATATTGTAAATATAAATTATAACCAGCCAAAGACATCACTAAAGAATCAACATCAGGAAAAGAAAAAATAGTTATTGAATTAAACTATGTGATTTTAAGGAAGAGGTAGATTTCTAAAATATAAGATCTCCGAAGGGCTGAATTTATCAATGTTACCCTTATCGACATTATAATATTAGAAACTTCTATAAACGACTGTTTTTATCAACTACAAAAAATAGATAAGTTGTCCATGTTTCTTGAAATATTTAGGAAAAAAATACTTTACTGGAGTCTCAGTTACGTTCCGCAATCATCTTAAAAACGGTATCCTCTTTGACTAATTATAGGCAAAATCTGCCAAAATGTTTTTTTTTAATTTGGCACTTCAAAGTATTTTGCATCTTTTAAGAAACCTTCTGCTCTAGAGTTCTAAAAAAACAAAACGTGAATGATGTGCAGCGCACTCTATTCATATTCTAAGTTGTCCTGATGAATTGATGGCGATAAAAGTTGAAAGAAAATATGACTGTTTCTGGGAAGTTTGGTTTTGTCTGAACTTACCAAGATAACACACTTGCTTACTCAGATTTATCTTTTTCCAAACAATTTTTACGTTTTGTTTTTTCTAGATAATCCAATTTGGTAAAATTTTGCAATAAAATTATTTCGCACACATAACTTTCCGAGTAATGAAATAAATTTCAATACCTTACTCTGCCTTGCCAGGGTTTTGGAATTTGTATCTTCAATCTTTATGTCTCCTAACCACATTCCATCTAGAGTTTTATTTAGTTCTTAATCTTCGTACACCCTGAGATGTGCAGTTTTTAAAACCGTTTGTACTTGTACTGATGTACACGTTTTCTTCATATTTAACCAATTTCTAAATAAATGTTGCTAATAGAAATTAAGACAGGTTTACCCTGCGAAAATTCTTTTGTTTTCCTCCAATGGTAGTAAATCTAATGTCGCTCAAATATTTTTCATAAAAATCACTTTGCCCATTTTACAGTATCCCAGCTGTTCATCACAATTTGTTTTTCTCTGTTTTCCTATTGACGGTCACGTTTCGTATTTTTCTAAAGCGTATCTTTTCTCCTAAGAAAAAATAATTCATAGTTTGGTCCCTTTCAATCATAATTATAACTCTTTAATACAGGATTTAGAGGGTACTCATGAAACTTTAAAGGATTGTCAGCACCTTCTGAAAACCCCCTCCGCATAGTATGGAATAATAAAATCTAACTTCAGCAATGTAAAGAATGAAAGATATTTTAAAAATATAATTAACAAGATGGTACCATTGCATATTGAAAACTTTAAAATTTCTTATATCTCAAAGTATCGCTGTACGGTTTTGAAAAGTGCAGATTTATCCATCAAACTTAAGAAAGAATAACCTTTTAGATAAGTTTATGTCATAATAAACAGCGATAAAAAGTGTGTTGCTATTTCCAGTAGTTAAAACTTGCACCAAGTCAAAAATAAAACAATGTGACTAATAATAATTGTTCAAATACCAACAGCGGGAACGTGAACGCAAAATACATTTTTTATTATTTCTATACCTTTTAGATTCTGTATAAAAGTTTACTTGCATAATACGAATAAACACAACCGATACCGTTACCTTTTAAGATTTTCTCATAGAGAGGATAGATGAGTCTTCGGAATCTGGTGTTCAGAGAGGGTGCAAAATATTTTGTTGTACTTACGCAAGCCCATACTATTATTATTGTTGTTGTTAGCAGATCGAGAAGTGTTGATGATGTGCTTCTAGTAGAATTTTTAATTTCAAAAGAAAAAACAAAATGTAAGTAGAGTGCCACATTGGAAAGGCATATTCTAAAATAAAATGCATATGTGTAGTATTCAGAACCTTTGTGGATATCGGGTCAGTGACAGGAGGCCGAAGACTTTCTGTAATAAAAATATGACAAGATTGGTTTTTTTAGTGATATGGTTATGGTAATAGTTATTCAGATCCGTATATGTGTATTTTCGAGTCATCCTCGTATAAAATGGGCATTTAGACTAACTGAGTAAATGTAAGATAGACACCAGAAACAGAATGAATCCAAGTACGGACTCTTGTGAAATGCCACTCAAAACGAGAAAAGAAAATTAGAAGCTGTCTTTGATTTTTACCACGAATGATCATTGATTCAAAAAATCCGTTAGCCATTTCAAAAGATTTCCTTTAACATCAAAGTATCTAGATTTTCTGACGAGTCAGTTATGAGAATCAGTTTGTGAAAACATAAAATCAATCCTGTCAGAACCGGTGGTGTTTCAGTTGCAGTCTATTGCGGATGGAAGAAAGCAATAGAAGGTTTAAAAACAATATGTTCCATGTATTGAGTTACGGCAAGTCATTTAGATTCGATTTGTCGGAATAGGCTGAGAAGAATTTTTCTATTAAAACCTTGCAATTTTTTTGCAAACGTTTCATTTTAAATATAGGATATTTTAACTTTTGAGCTTCATAAATCAGGAGATTAGATGACCAAATCCCTGCTAATCCATTGGTATTTGGTCGCAACATTTTTTGACTTAGAATTGGCAACCTTCTTCTTTCAAGATTACCTTGAGAATGCAATTTTACTAGTAGCAGTGGAATGCAAAAGAATACTGAAATTTAAAAATGTCTTGATAAGATGTTTGAACGCAAGAGCTGTAGTATTCTGTTGTATTAATTGTTTTCCGTTAGAACATACATCTTAAGTCAAGGGATGCTTGATTCAGATGGACTCTTGATACGTCTCCAGTTTCCCAGGTTTTATAGCATTTATTCAGTTACTTCTGTGTTAATTATTTTAGTAACCTTCAATTTAGAAACTTTCTTGGTTTTAGCTATAGAATTTATTTTATGAATCTGGCGATGACCCTCGTAAAATAATTGGTGTCCTTAGATATCATGTTTCTATAAATTCAAAATATCTCAGTTTGAGCTGTCCGGTTCATTTATATGTAGAAAACCTTTGTCCTAGATGGTCTCCTGTTCAACTTGCAACTTCAAGTGCCACTATAGTTTATTGTGGATCTCCTGGCCTCCTAGGATTCTTGGATGATCGGCAGCAAAAGTCAGTTTTCAGGCAACACTTTTAAAAGCGTTTTTTTTACTGACAGGACGTGATCTAGCCTAAATTTCCTAAAATATAATAAAAACTGAAACGTGAACAAGAAGAAAATGACACCACTTGTAACCCTGGCTTGTGCCAACCATGCCAACCAAACTAACATTTGTTTATCTCTAAGTGCATTCTTTATCCAAGGGGATACAAATGCAGTCATTTGTACATTTGCGGCAGGCAAGATTGTAGTAATTACTTTGCATTGTTGCAACTGTATGCCCGTTGGAACTAACAGAACAAGTATTTTTAGGTTTCTTTTATTCAAAATGCTATTGATTATGAATGATTCACTTTTATCTCGAGCTAATTAACTAATCCGTCATTCTTAGAAACAAGAATGTCAAAATAAATAAGTAGGGGTATCCAGAGATGTCTTCTAAGAATCTTCTTATAAGAAACAGAATTTTGAAAAAATAAAATCTTATATTTGCTTCCAACCGTCCCTTGACGGGAAAATCTAGAAAAGAAAAAACCCATGAAACCCACTTTTAGCAGTTGCATCAAATATGTACCTTGCTAGATACTTTATAAGTAACACATGGGCTGAAAAGTCCCAGGCCTAACAAATAGATGGCGCTAGTTCTATTGCATTCACCGCTTTTTCAGTTAGTACTAACCTTCAAAAGACAGCTGTTAAAATTTCATGATATTCTATTCATTATTTTGTGAGTTATTGTGCTAAGAGTGACGCTACTTTTGTTATTTTCAAAACAATGGATCAAAAACAATTTCGTGTTTTAATTTTACACTGCTTCTTGATGGGAAAAAATACCGTTCAAGCGAAGCAATGGCTTGAAAAGTGTTAAGGGGACTCCGCTCCATCAGAAATAACAATAAAACGTTGGTTTGCTGACTTCAAACGTGGTCGTAGAGACACCGATGATGCAGAACGCAGTGGACGTCCAAATAAGGCGGTAACACCAGAAAACAGCAAAGAAATCCACAAAATCGTTTTGAATGATTGAAAAGTGAAGTTGCGTGAGTTAGCTGACATTGTAAAGATATCAAAAAAACGTGTTGGCTTTATATTGCATGAACATTTGACTATGAGAAAGCTCTGCTCAAAGTGGGTGCCGCGTTTGCTCACTGTTCACCAAAAACAAGAACGTGTTGATGTTTCTGAACAGTGTTTGGCCATGTTTAAACGTAACAAACCGGGATTTTTGCGTCGATATGTGACAATGGATGAAACATGGATCCATCACTTCACTCCGGAATCAAAACGATCGTCATCTGAGTGGACAGCAACTGGTAAACCTCGTCCAAAGCGACTGAAAGCACAACAATCGGCTGGAAAAGTTATGGTCTCGGTATTTTGGGATGTGCGTGGTGTAATATTCATCGACTATCTTGAGAAGGGAAATACTATCAACAGTGAATATTATATAGCGTTATTGGAGCGTTTGAAGGCCGAAATTGCAAAGAAACGACGGCATATGGCAAAGAAAAAAATTTTGTTTCATCAAGACAACGCACCGTGTCACAAGTCAATCAAAACAATGGCAAAACTACATGAATTGAACTTCGAATTGCTCCCACATCCACCGTATTCGCCAGGTTTGGCTCCCAGCGACTACTGGCTGTTCGCAGACCTAAAAAAAATGCTTGCCGGTAAGAAATTTCGCTCGAATGAAGAGGTTATCGCTGAAACTGAGTCCTATTTTGAGTCAAAAGATAAATAGTTCTACAAAAGTGGTATTGAAATGTTAGAGCGGCGCTGGAATGATTGCGTTGTTCTTGATTGAAATTACGTTGATGAATTTTGCAAAATGTCTCCATGCTTTTAGAAATACTTGATGTATTATTAGTAACATTGTGTATTATTAAGTATCACAGTTGACGATAGTAGTTTCGCATTATATTATATTTAATAAGGAAAACAAATTTATAGTGAAGATTTTTGTTGGTTTTCTTGGTTAAGAGTTAGAAAGTGAGTGCCGAAAATTGTCAATTTTTGAGCTTTGGTAGACAAGACTTCTAACTATAGTAAAATGAGAAAATTAGTAAAAATTTCTTTGGATGGAAACTGTACAGGTATCCACAATGATCGGTTTTGTGATATAAAATACTACTACGTCTTGTCACAACAAACTCTACTTACGTACGACCAAAAGAATTGCAATCATAAATCCAGCAGCTTATGAATGTTTTGTAATTATTAATAATTATTCTATCAACCTCAAACTACTGATTTGTTTCTAGCGCAAAGGTATAATGCTAGAAATTTCTAAGAGATTTCTACTATTTTAAAAACAGTTACTCCTAAAGCTTAAAGATTAAATGAGTTGACATAGTTTCAGCATTACATCAGTCAATTCCTCCCACGTTATGGTCGGTAAAATGATTGACCCACGTAAAACCTTTGCATGAATATTATTTTTCAACAAATTAAAATTTAGAGACTTGGTAAATTGAATAACTAACTAGTAAGACACTTTTAGTCTTTAAAATCGCATTCGATTTATTATTTCACATTTTGATACTAAATAATGGCACTACCTTTGAAAGTGTCGAACTCCCTCCCATTAACCACCTTTATCAAGAACTTTTCTGAATTAGACTAACCCTTAACCTTACCAAAAACAAGTTGTTAGTCAAATCAAAAAAGATTCTGATCTCTTAAATTTATTAAATTCAAGTTTACATTAAGGAAATTTGTAAACAAACATTATAGACGCATATACTGATTGAACGATATTATAACGTGACACTTCCTAATAACCCATAATTATTATCTTGTGGTTTCTTTTTCACGTAATACAGTTGTACAAATATCCGACATCCAATCGTGTGCTGTTATATAACTTAGATTAAATGAATAAATTCCAACACTCAATGGACACTCGTAAGTCGAATCACAAGACAACCACTGGTTTCCACAAAACACAAAACTAAAAACAACTCAAACACCATATAATCCTGAACAACCCTTCGTAGTAAAAGTTCGTATTTGACTGGTGTATATTTAGTGTGTGAAATGTTTTAATAGCAACAATTGGACAATATTGAGTTGGATTGCATTAAGGAATCTGGGCTGTTAAACTAATACACTAATAGCTGCACTAATAGCCATTGTCGCTAATAGGCAAAAATTGGGTAAATTGATAAATTCACTTACGGGTGATTGAGGCAAATGCGTGCGCTTAACGTTTTAATACAGTTATACTTAGTTAACTTCATCAAGTTTATGTAGATGCACCCATATCATTAACTAAATACAAATTGCATCTAAACGGTCTTTTAATTGTTTGATTTATAATAATACACATGCGTCGTTTCTTTTGAGATACGCATCAAATTTGTAATTATTGTTTTTGTTTTTACCACAGTAGTAATTAATTAGGTTTTAAATGGGAAACAAAAGTAAAATAAGAAGAATTCTAATAAGAGTGAGAAGATATGAAAAAGTTTCCCGCGGATATTCCCACAAGAAAAGTGCTCAATTAAACATCAACAAACCCACATCATTTTATGAACATAGAAATCCACGTGACCACCATCTAAGTAAATGTATATCGATCATATTGACAAAACAACAAAACCTGCTGGTCACACGTCTATCATTCAGTGTGATCTCGATATCAACGCAGCATCTCTGGAAATGAGAACGCACACGGGATTGGTGCAGCGTTCCCTTCCTTCGAAAAAGCTCTCCAATGAAATTCGTCTCAACCCCTGATACAGTTTCATCATTGGACACCAAAAACCTCCTAATTCAGCTTGTTAAATATATACCGCTTAAAATAATAACGTAACAAGTCAGTATCTGCGTAACAGTGTTTCTAAATTGTCTACAATTCACTTTATTAAACGAATTCTAGCTTCGTTAAGCTCGATTACCAATCAAATAAATTGAGAAGATTAAATAAATTGTTCTGATTTCGTGTTAATTGCATTAAGTCACTTGGGTTTAATTAATTCCACTACAGTCTCAATCAAATTTAATTTACAAATTAAGAAAAATTACTAATAATTATAAAATACTGAAATGGACGGTGCGCCGTTTGAAGATCCGAATTTCCCGGATTATTCAAATCAGCCCTTGCCTTCTTTAAATTCTACGCTATTACAAAATAAAAATAATCAGGAAAATTTAAGCGCGCATTCTATACAAATGATGTTGGGACTTCAGCAACAACAAGATGTGTTTTCCAATATGAATACTACTTTGGATTATAAGGGATCTTCACAAAAATTAGATAGTTCTGGAATGCATCACGATCTTGGACCTTTATTCCAACAAGGCAGCTTGGAATCTATGAGTAATGCTGGATCTAATGGAGTTAAAAGGAAAAATGAGGACATTGTGCTTTTACAGTCGCAAAGTTTAACTTCGTCTGAAATTCCCACGACTACTACGTCAGGCACCGCAAAGAAAAATGATAAAAAGAAGGCTGATAATAACGGTGTGAAAAAGAAGAAAACAAGGTGAGTCAGATTAACCTATTGCTTACACTTTGTAGTAGTATAAAAAATCAATTTGAATTAATAACTGTTAAGATGATACTAAAACGTGATGAAAATCAAAATAAAACAAAATTTTGTTCATTTTCTTATGTCTCGGTTTATTGTTCATTAGAAAAGATCTGTAAATTATATTGGTATTTAGTTCTTGAATGCATCTTTACTTATTTAAATAATTTATATGATACTTAGGGTTTTACCTATATTATTTTATTTTAAATGTAGCATCCTGTATATTTTTGCATTGATTGGAATTTGTGAAATATCTATAGATATTTTAGTCCATTATTGACACCTCAAGAAAAAAAAATTACTATCAACTGAGTTTCACTGTATTATAAATAAAATAGTTACTGGAAATCTTTTAATTCCTGTTATACAAGCACGAACTGCTTGATAAACTGCTGTGATGCTATTTGAAAAAATGTAGTTGAAAACAAAAAAAAATAATAATTTTGAGTTTCTGTATAATTAAAGCATTTGGGATGAACCAATTATATTTTAAAACAAAAAATCTAGTAAGCGTCGGATCCTACTGAGATCTATGTAGATCAAATTGAATATAAATTTTAACAATATAAAAATATACAGGGCGTCAGATTTGAAATTAACGAACTTTTAGTATTTCCGGTATAACCAGAACTTTTTGTTACAAGCCTGTATTATAGAAGGGAATGTTATATTCTGTTTACGTATGCTGTAAATTAGATTGATTCGCCTATTACTGAATACTTCAAGGCCTATTTGTTTTTTGATTTAAAGAAAGTATTTTAGTAAGAATTATTAATTCGTTTATAATGACCTTTTTTGTTTTGGGACAATACAATAAACTCAGACTTGCAAAAAACAAAGAAATTGTATCATTGTTAGCTATGATGAGAAAAGAAATGTCAATAGTATGACAGGAAATCAAAGCTATGACAAAAAATTAAAATCCCTATACAGAGCTAGATTATGGTTTACTAGATAGAATCATCCATCATTAGATTTGTTTTTCCTTAGAAGTGTTAAATTGGATTTTGACACTGTTTGCAAGAGACTCTTCTGCAAATACAATTTTGATCAATGCTTCCTAATGGTTTTGGCTACAAGACATTCTATTTTTATAGGTTGCTTTTTGGCGACCGCCATTTCAAGGTAAAATTTGCTCATTGGTTAACAGTGACCTTGTTTAACACTCTTGACAGACCTTATCTCATTATACGAAATTAATGCATGATATCAAGGAATAATTGAATAGGAAATAATATGTGCTAACTTTAGAAATAAACCATCACACGTGAATCCTGTAAAGAAAGATTTTGTAGAGTTTGTTATTTCCCATGCCCAAAAGCACATGCACTTAAGTTATTCTAAAGATGAAAATCTATGGATTACACTTTTTAGTTCTAGAAGTTCCAGAAGTAATTTATTGTGTTAATAATACCATTAAAAATTTGGTTTACTACGTTCTCAATAATAGCCAAACTTTAGTTTTAGTTAATCTGATTTTTTCCTATAGTGAGGCCTGGCATAAGGGTAATTGGCCAGGTGCCTACTTTAAAACAGTTTTCGGCCCTACTCAACTCAAGAATCTAAGCATATATTTGAAAAAACGCATTATTTCTAATTTTGCCATGAAAAATCAAAAGACAGTATGGTCATCTTCCCGAAATTTTTGCGATTAAAGGGAAGAAGATCATATCAAAATAACATGTGTATCTAAGATAGCTTTCCGTATTGAATTACAAGATAAATCTAATTCTTAATACTTCAAGGTCGCAAGTGCAGATAGTAGCAAGAACGCATCGACGAAACTGTTGCTAAGAGGCTGAAGTCAGGTACAACTGTGCTAGTAACAGCCGGTGACCTAACTTTAGAGTGGCCACAGATTGCTTGATTGATTTAAATTGCCAAAATTGTTAAATTGTACACAAACTAATCAATCAAGTAGTTTTGGCTAACTTGAGGTCACCGGTCAGTCGCTACTGTGAGCTGCCCAAGACCTACATTTATGATCAGAATAGAGACTTTCTAAACAGTGAATAGAAAAAAGCTTAACACATAATCTTTGAAGCAGAAAAAGAGGAAGAAAGAGACCTTGATGAAAATTATTCTTTTTACTTTCTAAGTAAATCAACCCCAAACGATCCTCCAGGTTGCAAAATGCTACCCTATACCACTAGTTATGTTAATGACGTTCAATAACGATATTACCATTATTACTGGAAAAATTATTTTAGATGGTCTAAAGTACAAATACAAATTTTTTTTAAAACAGTGGCAAGATATACTTCAACTTCCATAAAAAACGACCTAGCAATGGTTTTGGATAGCAGAACAGAAATGTGGGAGATGCTATACACCAAGAACATGTAACTTAAATAAATTGAATAGACATGAATCTGAAACACCCTGCATACAATTTTATAAAGAAATAAAAGAACTCCAAAAAAAGTATCAATTTAGAAATGTCCGTGACTAGAGGTTTACTTAGGAGTTTTAGAATGCTCTTCTATTTTTCAGATTAAGTGCCAACTATTTCATATTTGTTTTTTGCGTAATCTGCTTTTTGTTTTCTTGTATTTTCTTGTTCTTTTAATTACTTTGATTATACCTTCCGGCGTTCATTTTCTTTTTTCTACAGTTTTCATTTAATACCGCTTTGTGTGTTGATACTGCCACAGCTATGCACTTGCCTTTGGAGTTACCTTAGTAAGTCTTTCTAAAATCTTTTTATTCAGGTATGTTTTGTCACTTTATGATTTCTAAACAGAAGCTTTTTGCCTGTATTTGTTTTTCAAAAAAAAAAAAAATTTTTGTTTTCAAGATACTTTTTAAGAAACAAGAACGCAAATAAATTAGAATTCAAATTCGGCGGAAACAATCTCCATGCATAATGATCACCTCAAATAAAATGCTATTTGTGTTCTTACAATTATTTAGAGCTTTTTTACCTTCTCAGAACTTTCCCCATAACATGTTTTGACCGAAATCGCTAATTCATGTTACAATTGGATAAAAAATTATATACAGAATATTGGACTCAACACGCGATACTTTTTCATCAATGAGATATCCGCTGACTCATTACTAGTATAGTGTACACTTTACTTTTTGTCTATTATATGATGATATGGACGTGATTATTGTCTGGAATTTGTTTCCCATCATCCTCCGGTCATCATTTTTTACGCTAAATAGGTTTTGAACATTGAATTTAAGTAAATCTAGTACTGATCAAATTTTTCTTATCTTAACAATTATTTTTTTCTTAGCTGTATCGATAAGATAACCAAAATCAGATATGTCACAGGTATTTATATTTTTTCCGACGTGTAAATAACAACACTTATTTAAATTTTTTTGTATTTAACCAGTCATGATTAATAGCGGTAAAAGGCTTTACTATCATAGTTGTTTTTTTTTTCTACAGAGGCCGATGAGGATAAGCATATTCTTACAGTTAGTTCTAAATTATTTATCTTTTAATATACGTCAAATTATTAATCTACCTTACATTTCTTAATTTAGATTAATTTATTTAAAAAAATCATATGTTTAACATTTTATGGAATTTTAGTGTTAGCTATTTTATTTTTTCTTTTGGAAATTTGCTAATTGTAAACAGTTTTTCATCAGCTGCGGTGTCCGAGTGGTTAAGGAGATGGACTTGAAATCCATTGGGTTCTACCCGCACAGGTTCGAATCCTGTCCGCAGCGGAATTTTTTTTCTATTTTAACAAGTAAAATGTAGTTTCAAAAATGCACGCAATTCTTCCCTTGCTCAAAATGCTCTTCTATTTCTTCTATCTACTTATTATTAAAATCTTTTGATAGCGTTTTCTGTGTATTATTTGGGTTTCCTATTCGGTTTTGGGAAGAGCTGATGGATTTTTCAATTTTAACGCAACCGAATGTTCTTAATGTCCTTTAAATCAATCTAGAATCCCACGAAAAAAAAATTGCTGGTTGTAAGGTCCAGTAACCTTACACTGATTATTTCATGTAATTGAACTTCTAGACAGCTCTTGGTTTTAATTGGAAGTCCACAATAGATTTTTCCCATTCAGTGTTTTGGGCCTAACATTTCACGACCAAGTCTTGGTCAAGCAGTACCTTCTTCTTTCCACTAGTTTATATGGTACGCATTGACCAATGGAATTGATTTGGATGGAGTCTAGAAAGATCTCTCCACACTGCGTTATTCGATAGCTCAAATTTTGTTAAGTTCATGATGCAGTATGTTCCACTGGTGGTTGTTATCTTGCACTTAGAAAAACAAAAAAAGGAAAAAATAATAAAAAAGAAGATTTAACATGATTAAAGAATTAAAGAAGATGTAATAGACAGTTGATGTTCTATTCCATTGGTGTAAATTTGACTACATCTAAAGACTCTAGAATTTGATTAGATTAGATTTAACTTTGTTAGTTAACACAAAACTTAAAACAAGCTAAAAGGAAATTATACTGGATCCCAGAAGACCCATTTTAAAGATGTTCATGATTTCTATGTTCAAAAATACTGATTTAGTGTTCACTATCAATATAATATCAACGCGATCAGAAGATGGTTATAAAACAATTATTAATTTATGATGGGTTTAAAAGTAGAAAAGTTTCTTCCAATTAAGAAGAAGAAGAAAAAAGAATTTTTGACAATACCTCAATTTTATTTGAGTTCTAATCTTCTTCCATTATTGTCCAGGTTGGTCTCTAATGTATCACCTCTTTTACATTTTATTATTTAACTGTAGCATTTGTAGCGGTTTCTTTTAATTGGAACAGTTTAAGTTTCTTTATCTAAATCAATCAATCAAATCAATATTCGAGATGAAAATTGTCTTTTTACCTTACCAATCATTTTATACTTTTTATTAAAAATATTTTTTTGTATTGACATTGCCCTACCAAGAAGATGTTTTACGAACCTTCACCGACTTTCACTACCTATCCTGATTTTCTTTCTTTACCTATTGCAAGTTCTTTGCCGCACCTATCACACATTGGTTTAATACTATTCTTCGTATTTCAGGACGAATATGCTGTTTTTTAACTATTTTTTTGCATTCAGAATTATTTGGATTTATAAAAACAAATTTTTAAGAATTCTTTTAAACCAACCCTGTCTAACTATTAAAACATATAAAGAGTTTTGAACGAAAATGTCGTATATATATAGACAAGTAAAAATCAAAACAGAAATATGTAGATTCTCATTTTCTGTTAGTACTTCAATTCTTCAATCCTTTTTTTATACTGAGTGTATCCATAATAATTTTTCTTTTAATCATTTTCAAATCAATTTAATAAAGAGTATTTTGATAAAATGCAAATACAACAAAAGCATTTGTTAATATATGGGTGATAAAGGGAGGATAAAAGCGTCAGTTGTTAAATTTTAACGGAAGCTGTCTATAGTGGCTCGTGTCAGTGCAGCCATATGGGTTTTGGGTTTTTATCAACATACATGCGAAACGAATCAGTATTTTAATTTATAATGAAGCTTCCGCAGCTAATAGAGCAATTAAAAAGTTTACGGTATTTAGTAAACAGAGGGGTTTAGAAATAACTATGCATTGAATTTTCAAAACAATATAAGTTAAGTAATATTTTCTTTTCTTTATTTTACAGAACAACCTTTACGGCTTTCCAATTAGAAGAATTAGAAAGAGCTTTCGAAAGAGCACCGTATCCAGATGTATTTGCAAGGGAAGAGTTAGCTTTGAAATTGAATCTAAGCGAATCTCGTGTTCAAGTATGGTTTCAAAATCGACGTGCTAAATGGAGGAAACGTGAACCACCGAGAAAAACTGGTTATATTAGTTCGAATTCGCCGAATTCCAATATTACCAATTTTAATAACACCTTAAGTCCTTTTACGCAAGCGAACACTTTAAACACCTCGACTCCTGTAGATACCTGGAGTTATCAATCATCTTACGATTTGGGTCCACATTTGAATTTGTTGAATTCATCAACAACTCCTTATTCAGGTTTTGGGTCACCTCAAAATGGATATTCATACATGTTGAATTCTCACGACAGTCAGCTTTTTGGTGCTCCGATGCGTTCGCATGAATATGCAACACCTTTAGCTAATCAGAGCCCACCTATGTCGCGAGATTATTCAATGTTGCAATCGCATTCGCCAACAGCAGATGAAAATTCGATCGGAGTGAAGATTGAATATGTAAATCATAGCTTAAATGGTTCTCCTGAAAGGTACACCAATATGTCACCTAAGTATGATACTGAATTAATGCATGAAGTTAAACAGGGTGATTTCGATAATCGCATTAAGGATTCTATTAAGATCGAAACGACTAATCAAAATTATGTTACATTGCCCCCTTTTCTGAATTAGCTAGGTTTATAAAAAAAACCCAGTAGTGTATTTAGACATTAATTATTATATGCTTTACTTGGTTGTTCATTTCAAAGAGAAACTTTAGTTCAGATATAAATATTTTAGCTTTAAAAAGATTAGTTAGAATATTTTAATTTTTGTTTGTTAGTGAATCCTAAGTGCTAGCCGAAAGATGCCTTAATAAAGAAATGTTGACATTATTTTTTTTTGTCGAGATTAATGTCAGCATGTGTATATACAGAACAACGAATTTTATAGTATGTAGAATAGTTAAATGTATGTTGTAATGTTGTTAACAAGCAAATTCACATAACGCAATTAATGCCAAAAATAGACTACGAAACAAAAATGCAATTTATAGAAATTAAGTGGAATTGTGCAAAAAATAGCATACAACGAGATAATATTACATTTATAAAACATTTGCAATGTTGTGGCGTGTAAGACAGTAGCATTTGGATTAGAAGATAATAAGTCAAAAATCGATCTATTTTTGATGAAGTTCCACAACATTACAATAGTTATAGTCTTTTTAGAAATCGGCTTTTTCTTTGTACATACAGATTTTGACTTTTTTGCTTTATTTAGTTTAAATATTTATGTACTGATTGTAGATCTAGAAAATATTAGTGCTAGACGATAACTTGGCATCCATACAAACAAAAGTAGCAAAAAGGCAAATCTGGAAAATACAAAAAAATACTTCTAAATAGAATCTACTTAGGAAATCTTTATTAACCATCTCTTTTAATATTGCTTTGACATAATTTTTATAAAACAAAAACTGATGATAACTAACCAATTTTGGCTTCAGAAAAAACAAGGCACGAACTTCTCTTATAATTACACAATTTTATTTACTGTTGCTGTAGTTCTCACTAGTCACGATTTATTTGTATGTTGCCTTCCTGTAGTAAAAGATCCCCAGCCATTACCAAACAGATTTGGTATGTATGACATTTTGAATCTATTTAAGAGCTGAAATGTCATTTTCAAATATTTGCTTCGGATTCGACTTCGGCTAAAGTACGTATGATGCGTATCTTGATTATCCTATGTGCAGCATAACAGTACCATTTCATTTTTTTTCTGGGCAATCAAGACTTTCTTCCTATTGACATTTTGCTGAAAGTTTAAATTTTACAGACTAAATATAGCAAAAAGGTTCTTCTTACTTGAGCATGGAAGTCTTTTCTTTGTAGATTTCTTCTCCTCTTATGGGGGGCAACCATAACATATTTTGGTTTTTCTTTACGATTGAAGACTATTGCTTACAATTAGTGTTGTTACATCTGATTATTCAGATTGATGTCTATCGTTCCATGTTCCATTTTATGAAAAATTATAGCTACTGAGACAATGTGTCTGTTGGACCCACAAAGATACTTTAAATGCATCAGTGAGATTAGTAGATCTAATTTTTCAGAAGTCAAAACCTATCTTATTGCTAAACAGGATTTCAATTTATCTTAATTTTGTTTAATTCAGTCTCAGAAACCTTTGACAACATACACATGTAACGCAGTTGCTAATATAATTTTCCATAGACTGAAGAAAGAAAGTATTCTAGTTCTCTACGATTTGTATTCCATAACTTGTAAAACACACATTTCTGAACAAAAGCTCAATGATTTGATGGAAGAATCAATTATTTGGAGAAAATATATTTAAGAATCCAACTCAAACATTGATTATGGCAAAACTGAGACGGGTATTTTGAAGGATAACGCCAGAAAGAAAATTCAACAAGATTAAGTAAGACAGTTTGATAATTTTGACTCTCCACTCTATAAATTTGAATCTATCAAACTATTGCACAACTAACTGTATGATAAATCGAAAGAGATATTTTATTAAGCTGCATCTTACTGATTATTCTATTCAAAAGATAGAAGACAGTATACAGTGCAAATGAATCTTAGAAAATCAAAATGATTCTAAAACTGCTGTTTAGATGATAAGAATAAATGAAGAGATAAAGTGTTAAAGAGATACAATTAATAAATTTCTTTAAAATTGGACATTTTAAAAATTCCTTGATTACAATTTTTTGGTTTTTCATTTGGAAATTCGCTAATTGTACTGCCTTTTATCAGCTGCGGTGTCCGAGTGGTTAAGGAGATGGACTTGAAATCCATTGGGTTCTACCCGCACAGGTTCGAATCCTGTCCGCAGCGAAGTTTTTTTTTTATTATTTTACCAAGCAGAATTTAATTTCAAAAACGTACACGATTTTTCTCATACTATTAAATGTTTTAAATGTTCTATTGTTTTTACTTAAGTGACTTATCAGATTCTTTGAAAGCTCATACTCCATAAAAAAATTGATGGCTGTAACGTCTAGCGAGCTTAGGATATTATCTGTAATGTCAAGTTGGTTTCAACGTTTCTAATTCTTCTAAGTCTTTTATTAGGCCTTTTGTAGATTCGGACAGATATTTATTAATTTTCGATACGTAAAGAGATCTAAAACGATTTGCTATTAGTTAAATTCAGTTAAAGCTACACCGCCGAAACCAAAATTTAATACAGTATTTGAGCTAATGGGATACAAAATTTGGTTAATTTAGCAATAATACTTAATCCAATACAGCGTTTTTCAACTTTCTTGCTAGAACAATTTTTAATAAATAATCCGACTTCCCATACTGCAGCGCGTGATTTTATAACTCTACTTTAGCTTGATTTCGCTTTACTAGTTGCATCTATCTCGTATCCATAATTTGGCCGTATTTATTTTGGTTTTGAAGCCTACTTGGGCTCAACTTATAGTTAACTTTTGGTTTTACTCAGAAGTACACAATAAACCTTGACCATTCACTGTTTCGAACCTAACTAATTAATCTTCTCTTCTGAATCATCTGAAGGCCAAGTCTTTGGACAAGTGGCATTTTCTTTCCAACAATTTGTGTGCCGTGAAAAACCGACAGCAAAATCGATTCAGATGAAGTTCAATTAAATCAGACTTGGCACAAAAAACCTGATTTACTTAAAAAGAGTTTTCGCCAATGTGGATGTGTTCAAGTCAAGTCGAGATGCTCGAGTTTTACTAAAACAGTGCAACTATTTAGATATGATAGTTGATTAGAACTCAAGAACTGCACAAACCAAGCAGGTAATACAAAAAAGTTGATTGAAGAAAACCAAGCAAGACATTTGAAAGAACAGTTCAAATCAGATGGTATGGTCGTAAGAATCTGAGACGTTAGAGAATTTTCAAAAAGTCGGAAAGTCACCTTAGTTACCTACAGATAGATCTAGAAAAGAAGGAATTAATCGAGTAGTAATTAAAAGATTTGCAAAAAAAGGGCTGAGGGGAAAAAGAAAAATGTGTGACATAATGCAAAACACAGATAGATAAAAGAACTCCAGTAGCTTTATAATAGTTGCTTTATTTATTCTTATTGACATCAGTGATGCCATTGGACCCTTGCTTGGCTAAATTTTAATATAAAGAATATTTAGCTTCTTTTCTCCAAAATGTATTGAAGTTTGGTGGTTAATAGTAACTGAAAGGCATGGAACTTTGACAACAAAAGCTTTAAAGGTTTTTCTGGAAACCGTATTTTCTGATTAGAAATCCGATATGCTTTCTCTCTACTTTCTATTGATAACACATTTCAAACGTATTCTTGCATTTACTAGCATCTTATCAATGTTAATCATTCTTATTGCAAACTTTTTTATTAAATGTGTAGGACCTCGTTCTATTTTTTTGCATTTTATTTGTATTAAAAAATTGTGTTTCTAAATCATGCAATTGTTTTGCTTATGTTCAATAATATAAATTCTGATAATAATGAGATAAATTCTGACTATTTACTGAACTATTTTTTTTATTTTCATTATTAGTAAAGAAACCTTAAACGCTATGTGACGTTTAGATAAAAAGTACACAAATTAATAATTGCAAAAATTATATTTTTTTTTCTCCAAACACAAATGATTTCGAGGTAGATCGGAATTTTATATTTTTTATTATGACCTTGTTCAAATATTAACTTTATTATCATGTTCAACTGTTTTTATAACATGGATGTTATGGAATTACCAATTTCTTGTCTAGCCAACTTGATTTGTGCATTCATAACTTTGAAATGCGGACATTAAATTTATACAAATTCATCTTATTCCAGGAAAAACAATTTTTTAAATGAATTAAATAAAATAAATCTCAATCTGATTGTTTCTGATTGCGTTAGTGCCATAGAGGTATTATATAGGTTTTATGCTATTAATAATTAATTTATATATTACAACTTTACACTTACATCACTTTTCAGCTTAAAAATAAAAAAGAACTAAAATTAAGAAGTAAGAACAAATAACGAGTGTTTTTTTTGTATATTCATGTTTAGACTGTGATGTAATATGTAAATTGTAAACTTGTTCAAATGTGAATTGATGTGCCATATTTACACAAAGAAGGAACCCATAGCAATATTATATAAATAGTTTTTTAACTATACTATAATTATATTAAATACGTAATCCCAAATAACAAAACAATGTAACCGCAATTATTGTATATATATTAAAAACAATCAAAAACAAAAACTTGACCGCTTAATTTTGTTACTGTTACATAAAATAACCTTAACAACTGTATTTTACTACACATAGTATTTTAAAGAGTGCCATATTTTAAAGTCTTTTTTTATAATTATTATTAAGTATTATATTTTATTATTTTTATAAAATGTAAATAATTCGTAAATAATAAAAGTAGTTAAAGAAGTATTTTGCTGTTGTTATATATGTTATATATATCTTGTACTTTCAACTTCCTATTTGACTGTAAATGTAAACAAATATTATGTAATTTCGAGAAACATTCTTTTAAGGTGATACTTAATTTACCGCAAATATGTTAGGAAAACCCCAATGTTTTATTAATGGATTGTATAACGCTGTTTTAATGATTATAATTCAAAGATTATCAATGTTTCTAATTTGTTTTGACGTACCATAACAGTAATTTTTAATCGATATCTAGCTTTTCTGTAAATTACAAGATGATGAGAGATGTTAATATCAGTGCAGAATTTTTCAAAAAGTCTCAATACCGTTGAACCTCACAGCTTTGAATGCTTTTTATTTTTTTTTGTAATAACTTCAAATTGCTTTGTCCTAATAGCATATTATAAACATCAAGCTAAAGATTGCAATGTTGTATTTAAAAAGTTTAAACACTGCGACAGTCAACTATCAGGTCAGTCAGGACTTTTATGATATCCGAACGTGCAACAACTGCTTGTAGATAAAAAAGCGACAACTTACTTTGAGGAACGACCTTAAAAAGGTCATTCTATATTATCGTCATCGATTATTTTCAGAAGCTTTCTGATGTAATATTAACTAGTAGCAGAGAAAATTTTAAATTCATGCTGCAAAACAATTATTTGATTATTTCCGCAATATTTTCGTGTACGTCTTTGGTTTCTCCACGTTCTTAGTTGTTTTACTCTGGTATGATATCATCCTCTGATGCCAGAGAAATCTCCTCTTCTTCTTTACTGCTGCCTATACCCACACAGCACAATTTATCCGCTACATATCTTATGGTTATTAGTTTTAGATATCCGTAATATGTATAAGATATTGCAGGACATCCAATGGATATCTACACTGTATTCATTTTAAAAGTGTCCACTCTCAATACTTCATGAACGGGTTTCTCCCACACCCCCACTTACCCCCACTACAAATATTTAAATGGCACTGTACACTTTGTGATCCTTCAAATGAAAGGTATTTTGACGTATAAAATGCCACTGCAAACCAAATTTAAATCGGTTTTACCGTTCACAAAGTGTATGGTGCCATTTAAAGATTTATAGTGAGGGTAGGTAGGGGTGAGGGAGAACGCGTCGTCAGGAATTGGATAGTACATTCGAGATTCCCCCTTAAAAAATAGGTATACCCTTTTTTTGCAATAAAACATGTCAACCCGTTCTTTAATTATTGAGAGTGGACACTTTTAAAATGAACACGGTGTATAATACCTTCAAATGTCCGCTTTCGTAGATGTCTATAATAGATATGCAATGGATAGGCATTTTAGATATCTTACAGATATATTTCTTAAACATTCATGTAATATCACTTGTAGTAATTAGAATTATTCATAAATTTATTACTGTAAACAGCTTACCATATCTCTTTATTTATTTACTTATTTATTACATTTATTACACAGCTAGTGTTGTAAATTGTAAAATTACATTTTGTAACGTACGTAAGTTACTGTAAAATTAAGGTTATATTACTTAGAACCCATAAAGTTTGGTAATTTATGCAACTAATATAAGTTACATTTAGTATTTAGTGTTGTAAATTGCATAATTACACGTACATAAGTTATTATAAAGTTACTGTGACATTGCTTCAAAACCATAAATTACAGTAATTTATGCACTTCATTTAAGTTACATTGGCTACAGAAAATATAGTAACTTACACAATTTATTTTAAAGTCTACAAAAATTACATAAATTACGTGAGTTATTTAATTTACTGTGGGTGTTTCATTTAACCTGTACCATGAGCCCTCGTTCACCAGATTTTAATTCTCTAGATTTTTGTATATGGGGATATTTAAAATTATTAGCTTATTCGAAACCCATTGTAGACCCAGATCACTTACGAAACAAAATTGAAAACTTTTTTAACCATACCAGGATCCGCGTATTCTTTTAAGGGTTGTATTTAGTAGCGCGAGAAAAATATTTCCATTTTTGCGGCAACGCCTAAAAATAGATAACCAGTTAAGCAGCAAACGCCGAAGGATACGAGAACAGCAGGTAGAACTGAAACATAATTGAACAAAAGCAGTTGTAAATTAGGAGATTTGTGAGGACTTTAAACTCTTTCGGTTTTATTCTAATATTGTGCTGGTTTCCCTTTTGCACTAGTCCTTGATTTGAAAGTTCCAGTTATAACATTTTTAAAGTTCCTTGGAAAAAGAAACTTTTAAAATAAGCTGGTTCTCTTTGAGATTCCCAGAAAAGCAATGGTAGTATAGTGATAGGCATAATCGAATGACGATTATAGAATCGTTCAATTATGTGTTTATCTGAAGATATTTAAAGATTATTTGGACAATTTATATTATTAATAATAGTTTGTTGCCGTTCAAGTAAATTTATCCGAATTAAAAATTATTCAATTTCAACTTAGAATCATTCGGATAACGCATATCAGGTGTTAACCCTAGCTGATATACTAATGAGTAACTGTAAAGTTGATTTTAAATGAACTTTTTCAAATAACCGTATAAGTTTAAAATTTGATTAGTAAAGATATCATAAACCACAATCCACAACGTTGAGTTAAATTCAGTTTTACGCGTTTTGCTAATATTTCGTTGTTTCTTTAACAAAGTAAAAAATTATATTAAATACTAAGCGTTCCTTGTTATTCTTATAAGTTCACTGCAAATGCCAATAAATATAGAGTATATAAAAACATACATCAAAAGCATAAAGATCAAGAATACTTCCAAATTGAAGTATTGTATTGATCTAAAAGACAATATTCTGTACATATTCAGTAACAACTTAAAAAGTACAATTTTCCTAGATGCTCCAAATGTAACATATCTCCAGCACTAAGCTAAATTATATTTGATGATTCAGGTATAAAGTAAATGACGATACGAAAGAATAGTACTGCAAATGAAAAGGAAATATTCGAAACTATTACTATTTAACCATTTAACATCAATTTAAAAACTTCCTATAACATGAATGAATATTTTGATTATTTAGATCTCAATCACTCAATCATTTGACTATGCCCATCGCCCTATTTACAAGTAGGGTTACAATTCTGTTATTACTTTCTTTATAATGAACAAAGATTGGCGTGTAGCATTACAATCGGGCTATCAATTTTATATCTATTACTTATAGTTATAATAAATTCACAAGCGAATATGTGCACAAGAGCGTAGTTTTGAAGATATATCTCCTGATTTGGAAGTCGAAAAAAATGACGATGAATCCCTAAGCGAAATAGTGGAAAATTTCTCTCTTCAAGATATATTTTTTATACTTTTTCTAATTATTCGATAACAACTTTTTACCAATGCATTACAGAGGAAAAAGTCTTTATTAAAAGTTGTAGAGCATTGCATTTGCTACAACATGAGTAGGTAGAT
This sequence comes from Ignelater luminosus, assembly GCA_011009095.1. Taxonomy (NCBI): domain Eukaryota; kingdom Metazoa; phylum Arthropoda; class Insecta; order Coleoptera; family Elateridae; genus Ignelater; species Ignelater luminosus. The sequence continues at coordinate 64,255 of VTPC01000864.1, forward strand.
AGTTACAAAGATAGTTAATAGGTAAATAGTTAAGGAGACGTTCATGCAAGGCAATCTCGCTGTGAAGCAGGCAACAGAAGACGCTGATGTACTTATTGTAATATCCGCTATGTTCATCGCTGCAGAATATGATTCTGTGAAAATCATCTGGGAGAACATTGATTTGTTAGTTCTTTTGACAAGTTTGGCTCAACATCTCCCCATTTATTTCCAAAAACCTGGAAGAGGTAATACTTCTGAAATATTGTTCTGAGAATCTTCTTGGTCTTCACGCCTTGAGTAGGCGTGACACCACGTCTTCCCAGTTCGGTTCTGGAAAAACCAAATTCCGCACTCGGTTCCAGAACAAGCCAGCATTGCATGAACTTGCAACTATCTTCAGGGATCCTGATGCCAGTGTTTTAACCATCGCTGAGGCAGGGGAACGTATACTTCTTCATCTTTATGGTGGTGACAAGGCAACAACATTAGACACATTGCGCTATCAGCTTTTTCCAAATCTGCTACTGCCAGCAAGATGCTGCTATACTCTGTCTCGTTTCTATAATTCCTGCTAAATTTTTATCGTGTCGGTAACAATACCTTATTGTGCTACTCCCATTAGATTATTTTTGTTCTTTGGTTTGCTGTTAACTAATTAATCATATATGTATTTAACTAATACGTGTAATCTAAATCTAACTTTGAAAACGCTAGAAATTTGAAATGGGTTGGAATTATAGAAATGAGACAAGGTATATGCACCATGTCTTCCGCACGTATCACCAAGTAAACACGTGGATGTGCGAAATGAAAAACCATTTGGTCTGGAAATGGAAAAGGGACAGTCAGATTTCGACTGGCGATGTCGTTTGGCTTTGATATTTTATTTCATAAAACTAAAAGGTCATACTTTATGTTGTTAATTACAGAGAATAGTGCATAATGTGCCAATTATTTTTGTTCAAAAGAGGCGGATTGCTACGTGTCCAAGACACTGCTCAAAATGTGCCGAACGTGAAAAAATGGTGTCTTTTTATAAATGGTAAGATGAAACTAAATATGAAACATAACTATTACTTCCAGATTCATGGTCAGTTACATATTGTTCAGAGAAAATATTGTTTATTTGTTTTTTGGACCCCTAAAGGTGTTAGTATTCAAAAGATTTTTAAAGACAGGAAGTTTTGGGAAGAGAAAGTGATTGACAGATGTATCAATTTTTACACGAATCGTAATCTTCTTCAATTGGTTGATTCCAGAATAGAGAGGCAGTTACCTGTAAAAAACGGTAGAAGAATTTACTATGGCACTGATGGTTTACGTCGTGTACACACAAACAACTAAGACAATGTTCAATGAACTTCAAAAGGAGTTGTTTCTGAATTTGCGAAGTCTGTCTGTCTGTTTGTCTGTCGGTCTGTCTCTCCGCATTTTTTTTTAATTCTGAAATTCTGACTTCAGATTTGGATTCTACTTCATCAACTAAAGACAACGTTGTGTCTTCGTTTTTTTGATATCTCTTTGGAAACATAGTCAAAATGGCCGCCGAAATTTGAAAAAGTAACAAAACGAAGTTTGTCGTGGTTATGATTTGCATTTCCAGACGTTTTTGACTGAATAGATTCACAAAACCGGTTGGATGCTTATTCTATCGTTTCCAAATTATCCTTCTACTTTACCATAACAATAAAGTGTACAACAAAAATAGATCAACATCGTAATAACAACAATTACTCAAGAATATGTTCGGTTTGTGGGTTGGGGTTGTTTCTAATGACATGAAAACTGTTTACATTTTGGCTTGATAAATCGATGATATGTAGAAAGAAAATAAAATTGTGAACTTCTAATTGTTCTTGAGATGAACTTTTGAGGTCTTTTGGCAAAGTGTTATAAAACGAGAAAAGTACATAATAATATGTGTAAGTTCTTTATTCTACAGATTTAGTTGATGATGATAACTAAAACCACTTTTCCGTTTCCACTTTTTGCGCTCTATAAAATACGCTAACAACATTTATGTACAACGTTTCGGTTTCGAGTAACCATCATCAACCTCATTTTTCTAAATGGGAGGAATAACAATTAAAAATTGTTTTCAATAGCTCTTGTTGTCACGATTCTACCAATGTAAACATGATAGGGTTATTTTCGTTTTTTATGCTATAAGTTAATGCATTCAGCAGTACTCTGGCCTGCACGATTACCTGATCTAACACCATTAGATTCTATTCTCTGGAGTTACATCAAGAATCATGTGCTTAACCAAAATTTTAAAGAAGAACAGCAATTATCACAGTTAATGACAGCAGGGTTCAACACAAAAAATCAGAATCAAAATAATCCTATCATATTTACATCGTTCGAATCGTGACAACAAGAGCTATTCAAAACAACACCTGCTGGGTGTATTCAAGCATGCTAATCGCCAACAGATGCAGTGAAGTATGCTACTACAATGGCAATAAAATTTTGAAATTCTACAATCAAAAAATTAAAGAGAGGCTTTCCAGTTTAGGTAGAAAAGGAGGGTATCAAACATCTGCGATAGTCGATAGTCTTAATTTTATTACTGTCATTAATCATTTTTGCGTATAAGCTGCTACTTAAGACCTCACTTCAGAAAATTATTATCTTTTCTTGCATTACCAAAGGTGAGCCGTAAATATGAAAAAAACAATAGCAAACGGTACAAAAATACATGTTCCATTATTATATAATCAATTGCTGACTAAGATTTCACAAAATTTTGATTTTTGGACTTGGAATTACTATTAATTATTAATTAATAGCTACGATAAAGACCTCTTCTAATTTCTGTATTACATGTGCTTACTAATAAAAATACCTACCATGCACCTACATTAGAAAATAAATTTGTTAGCAAGTCAATTTTTAAGATTTACCTTTTACAGTAATATAACGTTTTGTTAGCTAGAAATGTACATCCATACTGTTCGATTACTTTCCATTAACTATTTCAAGGCATCTTTGGATTACCCAAAAAGGTTCATTGCGGCAACTGCGCTGTCTTTTGGTCCCCATAAAGAAATATTAGCATTTAAAGCCTACTTTCAGACACAAGCTCGTCATATTACAATAAAACATTTTTTGACTATTTATTTGCTGCTACCACTAACGGTAAGTTATCTAGCACAAATTTAGCCCTGGGCGACAACGAAATCCAATAATAACGTAAAATAAAAACAATTATTATTGCAAAGCATTATTCACTAGAAATAGTTAAGAATATAAAAACAAAAATTTTGTGGTTGTTGCAAAAACTGCCTTAAAGTATGTACAAAAGAAATTGTTAACAATGGCTGTGAGAAATTGTGCATAATAATTCCAACAACCTGTTTCAGTTTTAGTGACGATATGAAATAAATTATTCAATGCGTATTCACAATAGCTACAGCTTAGCGCAGTTGGTCAGAGGACAACTTACAAATCAGGTGGCTACAAACAACTCAGGTTCAAATCCCGGTGGCAGAGGCAAACAAAGCTATTAAATAAAAAAAATGTCAGGCAACCCTCATTCCACCTGAATATGGAGACATTCCAACCCCCCAAAAAACAACAAAAATAATAGAATGATCTGAAACAAATTAGTTGAAAATATTTTTAATTTTGTTTGACTTTTTGGATTTCTGGAAATTTGCGGTAACAATAATTAATTTATAATAAAAATAATTTATGTAGTTTCATGAACGGTTTATAGTCAGCACGCGTACGGCATCGCCAGCAGCAACGTAACTAAGTAGTAACTATATAGTAAAGATATAGAAAATGCAATGTAACTTTCGAATGCTCGGATGATTGCTAGGGCTTAGTGAGATTCCCACAGATAGTTATCCAAACGTAATCTAAAAGTAACTCTACAGTTACAAAAACCGGGACATTCTTAACCAATAGTTAACTTATAGTTACCTTTTATTTTACTATTTCTTTACATCGTTTACTTTACACAGTTACTATGTTGTTACAAAATAGTAAAGTTTTGCTGTGTGGGTTGCTACTTACTAACGACTTCCCACTTTTAGCTTCTGTTCAAGAAGAATAGGATTAGTTTGTACGTATAACAAAAGAAATATACAAAGGTAGTGTTGACACTTTTATGACCAGTAAGACGCAGGTAAAAGTTAACCCCCGGCAGTATTTGCAAAAGAGGTTGCCTAAGTTCTACTGATGTTTTCTATAATTCAATTTTGTTTTGCATGTAAACTGTGGTCTACACATAAACGATAACGAGATTCTGATTTAATGTAACTGATGCTCAAACAAGGCAAAATATGCCTATGCATTCCTTTTTTTCAATTTCTAACCAATAGTGAAGTTAATCACTTGCCAATTTACGTCAATTAATGCTAATAACTTTGATTAGAAAATGAATTTCTAATTTTTCGATGCATAGGCATAAAACTATTGACGAGTTAAATAACTACAGGTATTGATATCACTCTAAAAGTGAAAGACAACGTTTGTATTTACTTGCAAAATTTGAGGAAATTTCAGTCTGCAGCGTTCTCTCTGAAACTACTAAATACAACCCTTAAGATAAGAATTTGTGCTTGCGTTCAAACAAATGGTGAGCACACTGAACATCTCTTTTTAGAGCTTATTTGTTTTTTTATATGTTTATTAGGATGTTTTGCTTGTTTTTGATCGAAGAACACTCCTGTAAAGTATTATGTAATCAAGGTGAGACACCCTGTATAAAGTATAATTTATGTAAAATTACTGTAATATTACTTTGTAACATAAGTTTCATAAATTACATGAATTACCAAAAAAAAACTCTGTAGTGCGGTAACTTAAGGGTGTAATATTACACTTTTATAAATTAAGGTAATTTAACACTATACAGGGTGTATACTTAAGATGTATTCAAACTTTAGACGTATTCTTTGATCTTGAATAAGAAAAATAATTCCTATAAACATATGTCCACAACCTCTTCGATTACGAGATATAAGCAATTTAACATTTAAAAATACGATTTTATTTTGTTCAAATTATCCATCTCCAGCTGCGATGCACGCTTCAACGCGTCTTCTCAAGAATTCTCGCACGCGTCCAAAAATTTCTGGAGTATTACGAATTGTTTGAAAGCCTTCTTCAATGCGTTCTCGAAGGGCCTGTACATTAGGAATTGAAGTACGATAAATCAATGTTTTAAGGTGACCCCAAAGGAAGTCCAGCGGATTGCAGTCTGGAGATCTGCCAGGCCAATTAATCAGCCCAACTCTATCAATCCAATTCGGTACCTAACACTGAGAAATGCTCTTGCTGTTCTACTAAAATGTGGTGGAGCACAATCATGCATAAACCAGGATTGATGATGTACTTCTAATAAAACATCCTCTAAGAGTTCTGGTAAACTGTCATCCAAAAATCGCCTGTAGGTTTGCCCGTTAGGTGTTTTGGGGCAAAAAGAAAGAACGAATCAAATTATCACCTATTACACCTGTCCAAGAAAATTGTTGGTGATGCCGAGATTGAACCACGGCGTGAGGATTTTCTATTGGCCATTGGTGATTATTCAAAACCAAAGCATTTGTACAATAGGAATGAACATTTACTATAAATAGCTTTAAATTGATATGAAATTTTTATCCTTGCTGCTTCACAAGTTTAGAAAATTTAATACTTAACCAAGACTCAAGATCTGTATCCTTCTTAATGAAACACTTAGATGATGCTAACAAACGATTATAACATTAAATAGACAGACCCTAGTTTTATAATTATCTTCAACACTCTACAGCTTCCAAGAATATGTAAAAGTGAAACGAGGTAAATGAAGACTAGTATTTCTCTTGCAAAATCATGTTTATTCCAGCAAAAACTAATATCAACTAGTTGCAAATATAATAGCCAATGCCCAATGGTAGTATTAAATAAATATCTTTTTGCAATAGTATAAATATAGTACAATAATTACACTTTGTATGGCTCTTGCCCCAAACGGTATTAGCACTTTTTTACCATATTTTGTTCTTCCAATGTAAAGAGAAAACTTTCTCGCCTAGAACTAGATTTTTACGCCTTACGTCCAAAGTGTCGGTTTACTTTGAATGACTCAGTGCACTATTTTCTGTAGAAATTTTATTTGTTCTTGCGTTAGTCGGTTTTTCTAAGCATTTGTTAATTGGCCGGTGGACTAGGTATGTTTGCCATCAATTTAGGCGTCAGAACAATCAATTCCGTTGGACATGGTGGTTGATTAGAACTCAAGAACTGCACAAACCAAGCAAGTAATACAAAAAATTGATTAAAGAAAACCAAACAAGACATTTGAAAGAATAGCTCAAATCAGATGGTACTGTCGTAAGGATCTGAGACTTGCTAGAGAATGGAAAGAGAATGAAAATGAATGAAAATAGAAGGTAATTTAGATGAGATTTTCAAGAAGTTGAAAATTCACCTTAGTTACCTACAAATAAATCTGTAAAAGAAGGAATTAATCAAGTAATAATTAAAAGATGTGCAAAAGAAAAAGTTGAGAGGAAAAAGAAAAATGTGTGACGTGATGTAAAGCAGAGATAGATAAAAGAACTCCAGTGGCTTTATAATAGTTGACTTATTTATTCTTATTGACATCAGTGATGCCATTCGGTCCTTGCTTGGCTAAATTTTAATATAAAGAATATTTAGCTTCGTTTCGCCGAAATGTATTAAAGTTTGGTAGTTAATAGTAATTGAAAGGTATGGAACTTTGACAACAAAAGCTCCAAAGGTTTTTCTGTAAACCGTATTTTCTGATTAGAAATCTGATATGGTTTTTCTCTACTTTCTATTGGTAACACATTTCAAAAGTATTCTTGCATTTACTAGCATCTTATCAATCATTGTTATTGAAAACTTCTTTATTAAATGTGTAGGACCTCGTTAAATTGCTTATATCTCGTAATCGAAGAGGTTGCGGACATGTTTATAGGAATTATTTTTCTTATTTTCGATCAAAGAATACGTCTGTAAAGTTTGAGTACTTCTTAAGTATACACCCTATATACAGCGTTGCATAAAATTCATATTTTTTATGAGGCAATATATTGGAAAATCCAGAGATAGATCAATTTTTTATTATAAAAACGCACAATGTACTGTTGCAATCACCTTCCAATATTCATTTGTTTCGAAGTAATGACGTCAGCGTGAGTTTTTTTTTAAATAGAAACGCTCGGATTTTTTTCCGATTTTGAAAGACCCTGTTATTGCCTAAACGATGGTATAAACACTTGCTCCTAACATAAAAAAGCTCACACGTACCTTCGTTGCCAAATGATTGATGAGAAATAATTTGAAAGTTTACTGAGCTAATGTTCAAATTAAATAATGCATAATTGTATGTCTGTTGTTGGTGCCCTTATTTAATCAAAATACGTAAAAAGAAAAATAAAAAACGACATTACGTTTTTACTTTTTCATGTCCCCAAAATTAGAAATCTCTTTAAATTTTATTCAAGAATTTTCCTATATAAGGTGTAGAAGCTTTTATAAAGTTCATTCCAAGTTGTACCGTACGCTTCAGGCAATGCTTAATACGGTCAATTGGTTTTACAAGTGGTTGTAAATTAAAAATTTCACTACCACAACAACCGACTGTTATGGTCCGTATTTATACTTTTTGAATAGCTTTGAAAGGAAACTACATAAGATGTGATTAAAAAGATCATTCACAGAGAAGTGTTTTTTTACTTAATTATCGTATACTAGCTGCCCGCCCCGGCTTCGCACGGGTGGAGTACCTAATGCAAAAAATAAGACAATTTTCCATTTCGAAATTAAATTACGATTAAAATAAAAGAAAAATCTTAAGAATTTATATACTTTATTGTAAAGCTTTGTAATAAACCACATTTTTAGTTTTTCCATTTGGACAGTACAAAAAGAGCGCCGATGGTTTGCCGACTCTCGAATGAGTATTACCCCATAACAAAAAAAAAAAGAAAGAGACATTAGCTAATTAAAGTGTATCCGAATGTTGAAGTGTTGCAAGTTTCATAATTTAAATTACCTACACATTTTATGTTTTATTCAAATTCTTCTTTGATTTGGTACTTTAGAAGAATGTATTCGGAAAAATATGTAATGTACGACTGGTTTTGTGACTAAAGATCACAATAAATAAACACGTAGTATGATTTTTGTATTATTCAAAAGGAGTTTTTGACCATTACATTTTTCAAATTACCGCAAAGTTAGGGAAAATTTCCTTACATACACTTCGACACTTTCGCCACCCTGCCGGCGGCGCCATCTATTGTATCCTTCGGGAACCACTCGAAATGACGTATAAGAGAAAAAATGTTTTTTTGCGTCTTTCCGTACATTTTTTTGGAAATTTTCTTTTATACAAACCTTCTCCTGATAATAACAAACACAACAAAAAAAGAATTATCTAATTTGGTTCAATCGTTGTGAAGTGATACGCCTTCATACATTTTTGCGATTCATTTTTATTTATATATATAGTATATAAATATAAATAATAATAATAAAAAGATTTACTTACAATTTATTTCTGATGATTATCTATAAATTATCTTGGTATTTGTATAAAAACATATTTTTTGTATTTGCATTTAAAGAAATATATTTTATAAACAAGATTTTTCTTATAATAAAGGGTTTTCCAATAAGAGGTGTTATTTTGAATAGCCCGCTATTTCGGTAGATGTCACTTTTGAAGCTATCATTTTTTGACATTTGACAAGTAGAAACTACGCCATTAATAAATATGGAACGATACAC
>VTPC01000864.1:77815-109750 GCA_011009095.1 Ignelater luminosus
TTGCCTGATGTTATTTTCCACTATTAACGGCATACCTTCCTCTTTATAATGAAATAAACATCCGATCATTTATATTAAAAAATGGCACTTTTCTTTGAATATCAAAATAACACCTCTTATTGGAAAACCCTTTATTTAGTTTCACAATATATAATAAAAAGGAATTTTGTATATACATATACAAACGTAATTATTTGCCTTTAATTTATTCCCTTGAAAATATAGGAGAATCTTTCTTATAAACTTTGTGTGCAATATTGCGCTTTTGCAGGTATAGGATCCCAGAAATTAGTTTATTGTACAGTTCTCACAGTCTGCGTTCTTTTATATGACAATATTTAGGGCTTTGCCGATAAATTAGCATCGGAACTTTACATTACATTATCTCATTTAATAGAGATCGGTACTAAAAAATTTAGAAAATCAAATAATACAAGATAAAACATGCTTTATTTGTGATGCACAATGTTACAAAAATACGTATACTTCTAGTACACCCCTGGAAAATTCTGTGTAGCAAATATTCCTACAACCACTTTGAACGGATTACAGGGGTTTTACAATAGAATAACAAGATCTATCAAATTTACAAAAAACAGAGGTTTCTATTTAAAAAAATTGATGATGACGTCATGGCTTTGAAACAAATAATTGCTGGAAGGTGAACGTAACATCAAAATGTGTAGTTTTAAATAGAAATTTGACCGGTCTCAGGATTTTCCAATGTACTTCCTCAATAAAAATATGAATTTCATGCGTTACTTAATATTCACGTCGTAGATTTTTAAATATTACATTTTTATTCTATTCTATTCTATTATAGCTTCGTTTTCTTTGTTTTTCCTGTAAAATCAAAACAATATTTTACAACTTTGATATGGAAGTATACGGTGTTTTTTGGCTGCGGGCATATTCAATTTGAATGAGCAGGCAATAATTTTGCAGTCTCTTACTGAAATGTACAAAGTGTAGATAAAAATTGCAGAAAAAGTACAAATTATAAAATGGGTTTAATGTACAGTGGCTCATTCCATGTCCATGTATTAGATAAACAATTCTAGCATTTGAAGGTACTAAAATTATTATTATCGTCTACTCACCTAAACTGAATGTGAGATAGTCAAAGACACCCAGCATGCAGAAGAAATAGAAGCATGACATAGCCAAAGGATGTAAGATGTATATTAATAAGTAGTTAATAGATTTGTTCCCTCATCAAGGTTATGATAGTACGAGTTGACATATTTGTCTGCTGTTCAACTTGTACATACCAATGTGTGAACAAGTACGATTTATATAATGCATATTTTGTTCATATGGCAACAAATCAAGAAATTAATACGGCGGAAAATACAGTAAAAGTTTTAGCATAAAAATGCCACTGATGCCATATATCAACTACTTAGAAATTCTAATAATAATACTTAGCAAATGTAATTTAAGTATAATAGCTGTCTTTTTTAGTCATAGCTTTGTTTATTGACATTGTTAAGGAAATACAAACAAGTTAAAATTAAAACGATAAGTTACATTTTTTATTATACATGGTTGATCTAAAATGCCTAACATCTGAAGTGTTGGTTACAAGGCTGTTTTTTATTTATCCTAACCTGTTCTGATGAGGTCAGCAACTTGAACTGAGTACAAATTATCAGAAGCCAGACGAACAAACCTACTACTAAATTGAAAGTATAATACGAAAATATATTGTAAACTTGCTTATCTCTTGCAGCAGCATGCCTTAACCAATTTTTCACACTATCTGCGATATCAGTATCTGTAGTTGTTCTAATTGTATCTGTAGAAAAGTTTGCAGTTACACAAACGTAACAATAATTTAAGTATTTATTACCTATGATAGCTCTTGACAATAACAGGTTTTTAAAAATCCGTTTTTTCGTTGCTCCTTCCCAACTGTACTGTGATGCGTCAGCATTGGAAAAGACAGTTCGTAAAATTAATTTTACTATTGTATCTGTTTTATGGCCTTCTATCGTACTGGAAATTGATAACGAACATTAATAACGGTATGTTTTATGTTATTTGCATGTCATACTAAATAAGACTTACTAATTTAGGTTGCACTTCTTCGTCTTTCTTCAGATTATCTTTCAGTTGCTCCAGTTTTTGTATACTTTCAAGTGGAAATAATGCAGCTACATCTTGATAATTGGAAGTATTCATGATTTTTTCAGAGTTTTATCGGATAATTATCAACACTGCAACTATCCTCCCAGTCTTCGATAAATAGTTTTTGACTAAAACACGAATATCCGTTTGTTGTAACGGGTATTTTCACTCAGATACCGTTATAATAGTATAGTTTACAAAGCATATTCCTTCTTCATCGGAGAAGTCTCTTAGATGGCCTACACAATCTGTATGCTTTTGTTATAGTTTAATATGGAATGTTCCCAGAGGTATTTTATAATGCTCTGCAACTTCGCGAAGACTCATTCTTTCTTTCTTCTACTGCTTCCAAAAGACTTTCTTTCATGTACCTTTTATAATATTGTATATATAAAAATAATAATAATAATAAAAGATATTACATGTACTTTAACGTACTTTGTACTTGGACGTTCAATCAAATTAAGAGAAATCAAGAAATAGATGTAGATATACGAAAGAAGTAAAAAAGTCTGCCAGTCCAAAACCGATAGTGAAGATATTTAGAAAAGAAATTACCCATATGAATACATGGATTTATTTGAAAGATGCACAGAAATGAAACTATCCGATTGTTGTCTTTTCTAGCATAGATGAGCTTAAGTTGAAGTCTTTTCTCTTGTAAAAAGGTCGGATTCCGGCTTCGAGTGCGAAGCGAGGCAGTCGACCCGGTCTCCAGCGAGAGCGTGATGCATCGGCGACGAAGAGTACGGGCTCAACCACCACGGTAGTTGGGAGGCTACCGCCATCCACCCTCCAGAGTCTGTGTATGGGGGGCACAGGCCTGGTCCAATTTCCACCGCCAACGGAGCGACTTGAGGTTGTACTGCTGCATCATCCCACCGACCGTCGGTCTTCAGGAATTGGGGAGCCAGAGGACCGCGACCGCCACAAATCCCACCAACCCTAGATGCAGCAGATGGATCAACGGCCGTTCCACCACCATCCGGTGCCTGCGTCGGGGGGGCGCAGGCCCGGCCAACTTCATCCAACCATCTCAGTCTCATCCGATCGGCCCGGGTAGCTACCGGACCGTGACCACCAAATCCTTTCCATTCCAAATCCTCGAGCCTGAGACTCCTCGAGGTATCATCACCACTGCGCCCGGAAATTCTTCGCCAATCCGTTACTCTTCCCGCCAAATCCCTTCCCGCCATCATTTCCCGCCAATAATCACCACATCCAATCCAACCACCACACTGTTCTCACTGGGTTTTCCGTGGTTTCCCCAGTGGTTAAGGCAAATGCCGGAACAGTTTTGCACTTCCACGGCACACTATACACACCTAGACACCCACACACCACTACACTAACATATACACACTCTCACACTTCTCATTACACAATTCCAATACCGTTCTGAAAAGAACCGTCGCGTCGAACTCCTCGTCGTCTCTGTGTGACGGCTCGCTGGCCGTCCTTGGGTACTCCATCCAACCTGGGTCATCGGCAACACCACCGGCGGGGATTATGGAGAACCTACTTCCGGCCTGCTTCACCGTCGCCACCAGCCATCACCTCGTGGACCGGCCGTGGGCTGCTTGGTATGTGACATGACATGACTACGACTACCACCAACTTCTGACGCGCCTCTCCGTCGACGTTCCTATCCACCAACATTCCTCATTCTCCAGCCATAGAGAGATTAAATTCTCTAAATGGCAGCCACCTACGGTGGCATTTTTCGTTGATCCTGTCCTGTCCTGTAAAAAGGTACAAAAGTTGTTTTACTGGGATTGACATTAAGTTCCTTTTCCAGGCACTATTTTCTTATTAGCAAAAGAGATAGCAGTTTACATGCGTAACAACTATATTGTCTGCGTATCCAAGGAGCCAGAAACCAGATTGGTTTAGTCTAAGATCCCATCTTGTGGACATCCCTTAATTGCAATGACCGAATCATCTTCACACATCCTCTATATCAATAAATGTGCATAGCCCAACTTTATTTGCCCCTAATATCGTTTCAGAGTCTATGATTAGAAAATGTGGAGCACTTATAGTGGATTTTTCTGCTTCATAAGCTTTTGGTCTGTCTATTCTACCTTATGTAGTACGTACTTAAATCCGTTGGTTAATGCTCATTCTTATGGATGTTATGTAAATCTATCGAGTGCTTTTTCCTGCTTGATAATATAGAAAACAGGTACAAGTTAATCAGTCAAGGGAGCTCCGTCTCGTCCACGCTTGCAATAGGCTTGCTTCTTCAATTGTGAAAGGAATTGATCGAGATTGTGTCCTAAAAATGATAAAAAAACAAAGATCAACGATGCGTGACTCGCTACTCAGTTGAACAGCAAAGTAAAGAAGTTTATGCAACAAAACGGAATAAAAATGAGTCACAACCAGTTTAATCGGGCTCGTCAAATGTCATGCCATGGGAAACCGACTTGATTTTTACACACTTCCTTTAATTTAGTCTCAAGACTTTAGACTATTAATATTAAAAGTTGCGTGAGTAAAATGGTATTTAAGAACCAGCCATGACAAGTCAAAAGTCAAGTCAATCAAGTATCACTTTATTTTTACTTGAAATGTAATGTATAACTTCAATTAGATGTTGCATACAGACAGACGAAAAGAGGTTCAGTCGATGAGTCGAACAGGTACAGATTTAGTAAATCTGTTTACAACAATACACCACAGAATTCTCAAACAATGCACAACACAAGTATCAGAACTGCTTTGGAGAAAGTGAGAGGTATGGGGACATCCAATCGGTAGAGAATTTGTTGACGAATGAAGAGAATTTTCATCCGTCTTTAAGTTTAAAATCAAAATCTTCGAACTAAAAGCACTAATTTATTTTGTAAGTGTACGATGGCAGTTGTTAACTGTTGTCGCTAAAGGGGTGAAACATGCTGCGTCAAGACTGCTAATATGGTATGGTTCGAACATTTCGGTTTACTCTGTTGATATGTGGCAAACACAATCAATGAAACCAGCTTCGTTGAATCTCGCATTAGACAATTCGGAAAGTGTCCATAAATATGAGTCATAAAAAATTTATTATTATTTCGCAACTAATTTCGGTATGTTATGCCATGTTCAGTCTAAAAAACACTGAATATTATATTCTAAATCAAAACGAGAAATAATCTAAAGTAGTATCATTTTAGCAAACAGAATTTTGGATAATAACAATAAAGCAGCCATAAAATCTTTCTCAACAAAAAAAAACGTAATGACTTGACTGTACAATTACATCTTGACAAGTTTCGCCTAAAGATGGCATGATATCTCAAAGTTAGCTGCGAAACAAAGATAAATTTAAATAAACATAAGAAAATGCCCTTTTCTTACTATCAAAACACCTTATGCGAAGGACCAACACATTCAACCTATAAACTCTCATCATAACAGGAGACATAAAAAACACGTGAGGGCAAAAGACAAACTCAATAAAAGTTGAATGCAAGCACCATTAGCATATTTACGAACTAAATGTTTAAGTAAGACAAACTAGGAATATGTAAAAAAAGAAAGAAGGAAAAGAAGAAGAAAAATAAGAAAAAGAATACGAATTTTTTTTTCTGGTTCGACATTTTTTTTAAGTTTAGGCTAGTGGTTAATATTTCTGGAAAAATTATTTTTCGTACCTACGTTCACTAATTATGTAATTCGGCTCAAAGAACCAAAATGTATGAACAATAGATTGTCATATCTTAAAATGTTGCTAGAGCACTTTTACTAATCTTTCAAGAACAAACTTTTTCAGATCTTTTGCAATAATTTCCCGGAAAACCGGTAACTAATGATTTTAAATTCATCTTCACTTATTTTAACTTTACGTGACGCCTCATGTACCATCAGATAATGTGTTTTATAGAATAGAAACATAAAAAGGTAATTTTTTCTTATGTAAGTTTAAAGATTAAGGTATGACGTACTACATCCGCAACAGGTTCGTGTTAATACATTTCAAAACCTGAAATAATTTCATTAATAAACTAAGACCTCTTTTTAAAAAAATGTATGTCCATGCCCATCGCGTGGGGAAATCCGTTTTCTCTGAAAAATAATCGCATAAATGACGCCTGTATTGGTGAATTGGCAACAGATTTTGCAAAAAGTAGATTGAAATACTCTCATCCGTTGAGAAATCAACGTAAAGGATCTTTCTTATTTTCTTTTTTCAAACGAGATTTTTAAGAAAATAAACAAAATCCAGTCAAGGAAATAAAAAAAAAACAGTTTTAGCTCTGCAAATTTCTATGTAATATATAGTTTTTTCTCTCTTAATTTAATAGGAAATTATGCCTGCTTGTTTATGGTTATCAATACTGCTTTTTCTCATTCTATGGTATTTTAAAGGTCTATGAACGTATTTTACCAAGGTAGTATGAATCCAACGTTACCATACACCTCGTCATTGGTGTCATTTATAAACCTGTTCTGTTTTATATTCACATCATTCACGTCTTGCAGTCTGCCTTTAAATTTCAAGAGTACAGGTTTAAGTTTTTATTTTGTCGTGTTTATTTAGTGGACTAGAAGTAGTGTATAAGTTAAAAAAGGCAAAGTAAGTCTTTTAATTTCTCTTAATTTATATAAAGATTGCCCTATTTTGTACTAATTTCTTTGTAAATTTAACCTTGACCGAGAAATAAAAAACTATTATAAGAGGTTTATTAGTTATTGTTTTAAGTGAAAGTAAACATAAACAACTAAACAGTGAATCACCATATACAAGGAATTTCCAATTATCAATTAAATCGAGAATTTTACGCTACTCCCAAATAAATTTTATGTGAAATCTTTATACTCCAATTTTCTACTTTAGTTTTTATTCAGAATTTCTATAATTTTTTATTTGCATATATTTAATGCGAGAGATAGAAATTTGATGTTTCCTGTGCGAAATGATCAAATTATAATATTGATTCGCTCGAATTTTTAACAGCCTTGTGCTAAATTCTAAATTTATTTATAAAAATAAGTAGGACTTGATTAAGTTTCACACTTTTTAATTATGTGCATTTCTCCATTTCATTATTTATAAATTATCGTTAAATCTTTCAATTGTCATAATGCATCTGGCATAAAACGTACTTAATTTAAATTTTTAGCATATTAAAAAGTAGAATTCAAGTATCTCCGGTAGTAGATTTTATGTTTCTTTTGCTTACCGGTAAAAATAATCTGAATAAAACATAAGCCAAACTTCCTCTTGTTTTTGCTGTCCTCTAGCATAACCTTGTGCAAAAAACGAGAATGGTTACATTTTACTATATTGTGTATAAAATAGCCGTATACTTGGTGCTATACTTTGTGATAATGAATGTTTTTATTTTTTAGTTCAATCTTATTCCAAATATAGCAATTTCTATCTTATCATAATACAGTGGCATAGTCATAGGTCACAACAATCTGCTTTATTATTGTTTTATTATGTTTTTCTTCAATCTTGTATCAGCAATCACGATTAGAGCTGACATAATGAACTTTAGAACCAAGAAATTGAAATCTCATACCGTCAAATCATAAGATTTCTCTTAATTCATACAGGGAATCTTCCAATGTTGAAACGTTTTTGACAAAAACAGATTCTCAGATAGTGGGAACAGTTTTTGGACTCGAGAAATTTAGAAAATAATATTTTTAGAGAACCAATAGTTGGAAGCTAAGAAACGAAGAACGAAAAGGTTTTCTCTTTCACTGTATCTATTTTATAGCTATAGTGATATTAGTCCATTTTTACAGTTAAGAATAGTAATAAAAAGTGTGGTCAAAAGCTTCTTTCCAAGTGCGTCATAATGACTATTGCAAATCTTTTATTTTTCTTGTTTTTCTCAATCTTGTGGTTGTAACTTACCGATATGAATTCATTCATACGTAATTTTATTTACTTGGTTACTACTTTCAGAGAATCTTAAAGAGTTTGTACTACTTTGAGTGATTCTGAATACGTTATTCTCTTGTTCATTGTAAGTTTCTTTCGTCATGCAGTAGCTATGGAATTTTCTTTTGTAAATTCGTCTGTAAGTGCTCTTTTATGGTACTTAACATTAACTAATACCAGCAGTTTACCAAAAAAATTTTTTTTAACAAAACCAAATTTTTATGAAACTTTTAATATCGATTGAGTTTAGATAATTTCAAACCTTGGAAAAAAGATTAAAAATGAAGAATTTTTGGAAGCTTGCTCACATTATTCTCTTTTTAGATTTCTTCCCAAAAAGATACACCTTAGATCCCTAATTTCGATTCGTTAAATATTTACTTTTCTTTCTTCCTCAAAACTTCTGTATAAAACCCTTTTTAATTTGTATCTTGGGTTTATTCTTCCTCATTTCTTTGTTTGCATTATCTCTTCTCTCCAATTTTCTCAACGACGGGGGACATAAATTCAGTCTGTTTTGTTTTCGTTGGGCCACACTGTATCTATAAATGGTAGATACGGGTTGTTTTTTCTGAAAATAGTCACTGTTTGGTTACAAATTGTACATTAAAGATTAGGCTTATTTTTTTAATAAATAGGAGTGTCTGCACATAATTTTTTGGAGTAAAGATTGCCCAAGTTTTACTTCAATTGTCCAATCTTAGAGAATAGTTAAACTTGTTTTCATTTTTTTTTGCAAACTTTTACGGTCGATATCTTTATCTTGTTTACCACTGCAAGAATGACCAATTTGCGAAGTCTGTCTGTCCGCATTTTTTTAGATTTTTAAATTTTGACTTTAGATTTGGATTCTACAACAAAAAGTAAAGACAACGTGGTGTCTTCGTTTTTCGATCTCTTCGTGAACATGGTCAAAATGGCCGCCAAAATTTGAATTTTTTTTAAACCGTTGCTCGAATTCAGTACCAAAACGGAGTTGGATGTTTTAAATCTGTCTCGCAAAGAAGTTTTGCATCTTTTTGGGATCCATCGTTTTCGAGTAAATTCAGATTATTTAGGAATCTAATGACCTAAATTAGTGTTAACACATAGACACACAAAACTAATGTTATATATTAAGGTAACTTCTTTTTTTTTATTATGCACTTTTCCATACTTCCGTATTGTCAATACCGTCTTCAGGACGGATTTTGTTACTTCTGAGATTTATATACAATTCAACGAAGTAAATTTGTACTTTTACTGTTTTTGTTCGTGGAGAAAACTAAATTTCTGAAAATACCTACTTGCTTGCGTCTCACACTGAAAGAATTTTCCTCTATGCCAATTTCCGATTTATGATCTTTGAATCAGATGAAGAGAATCATGCATGGATCATGGAGAAACATTTTTGGTATGAGACTGAAAAATCAGATCATAACAAACAATCTATGTAATTGTCAATTGTTAACCTAAAATCGCAGCAAGCTGTCGAACAGATCTTTTTTTATGTAATATCACATACTGTTTTGAGATATTAAGAAAACAAGAAATTTAAATTCAATTTGGACACTGTTTATTGAAAAGAACCCTATTTTTTCTGTATATTAATGTGATGTTTGAAGAAAGAGCATCCTGTATATAATTTACTGGAACTCTTCATGACTGATGTTTTAAAGAGTTATAAGAACATTTAAAAAACAAAATTAATTTTTCCGCCTCTTAAATATATTTAATTAATCAAATTCATTCACGAGAGATAAGAACTAACTACTATCTAAATAATAATTAAAATCTCAGAAATATGAATTTATAAAAACAAATAATAAATTATTTATAACCTTTCCGCTATATTAGTCTTCATTTCCAAATTGTTTTTTAACGGAAATCCCAAATCGTTTCTTCTCTTCTCTGAAAATTTATTCTCCAAATATTTATATTAACAGTTTCCCCTTAAATAGACAATGTTAGTTTTTTCGGAATTTCATTTTCGCGGTGAACAATTTAGAATCGGCGTAAATAATTGATTTGACCATCAACCAAAGTAAAAATGTACGCTTGTTGTAATAGTTATCAAAATCAATGTCAACGTAGAAATTTTCATATTAACATTATATTATAAATAACTCAAACAAAAAAGTTAAAGACCTTGATTGTATTATTCATATATAATATTTCTGTTAGGTACCTACTATTAGCTGTAGCAACATAATTATTATTGACAGATACAAATAACAACTATTAAAATGAAAGTTTAGAAATACAATAGATGGTGATATCAAAATAAATCTTTAAACATACTTGGAAAGTAGAATTTGGGAATATCTAGTTTTCTAATTAGGCTAAAATTTATTTGAAAGTAAAGCATTTCATTAATGAAAATGTAATTGTTTCAATGAGAGAATTTTTATCAATGGTATGGTATAATGAGCATGGAATGTGAACATTATTTTTTTAAGAATAATGACAGCTTCATATTTTTATTATTATTTAGATTTACCTTATCTTTGCTCAATTTCTCGATTACTTCTGAATATTTTTCTTTTGGTTATCTTGTAATTACTCAATAATCATTCAACTGATGTATTCTGTCGATAATCTTTTTCTTCTATTTTTTACTTGACGGGATTTTTTATTACTCCAATTTTAATTCTTACTATTTATTTTATATTGATATTAACGAGGGCAAACTGATAAAGAAGATACATACGTAGTTATGAAGTAGGTCATGGAGAGCAAAAACATGTAATTTTTCCTCAATAGATCTTCTTTTATGTATGCTTTTTCTGTATTTATACGTTGTACAATTCTGAACTGAAAGCAGATTGTGGTAAAACTATAAATCTCTCACTTCTATCAGAGCAATTTTTAGAAAATGGGCTCCTTTGGCATAAAAACCACTCAAGAAATCTAAATGTTCAGGTGTTTGATGATTTTGTAGAGGCAATAGGTTTGTATATGATAACTGTCTTATACAGTAGGTTGTTTTATCATTATCAGTTATCAGCATTTATTTTTACAATAGATTTTTTGTCTTTCTCAGTTAAACATGCTAATACATAATAATATTAAGACAAGTTATTCACATAGATTTGGTAGCATGTGCTTAAATGTTACGTGCTGTGTTGTTTCCCGACATTTTTGTCCCATACGTAACAGAAAACAAAAATTAAATTTAGTCTCCAATAAAATGTTAAAAACACTTAGCGACGTTAGTCATTTAGTTATAATCACATACTTTAAAATGTTACATTTGAAAAACTAGTTTTATTCGATGAAACTGTGTTTCATGTGTGACACAAAGAAGTTCGTTATAAATTGTTCAAAGATTTCTGAAGTGCTGCAGTTTTGTTTTGTTTTGCTAGATTGAGTGAAGAATAACAAAATTATCTATTTCTTTAATGACTATTTACTTTTATCTTATTATTCAAAGATGTATCGCATGCGAGTGAAACCAAGTTCAGAGATTCTCTAGCGTCAAAGTTTAATTCTTGTTTTTTTTTCATATAAAAATGAGATTTATTCATAACTCTTACTTATCAACGTACATACGTCAACGTATGATAATCATGACGTTAACCTGCACCATCTTTCATCGCACACCGATTTTTATAATACTGTATCATCATCAGATGGTTGGTTACTATACGACAAAATTACAGCATTTTTCTCTATGGTAACACTTACAGTCTCTAAATGATATGGAGATTTTTGATGCTGTCAAGCGTCACAAATATTTCACTGATCGGAAAAACCGTAAGGGTAATCTAAAAACCTAAACCTTTTTTTATATTAATTTTTTCCACAAAAACAAAGTCTTGATTGTGTAATATTATTAACATTTTTTTTCTAATGTTATGCTGTAAATTATCACGAAAAACCTGTGTACTGACCGTGAGTGGTACGGTTCTGGCGTAAATATGACCGACCGAAATACAAATCAAATCAATCAATCATTGGGCAGAGTTTAAAAATTAAAACTTACCACAGTTAAATCAGCTTTTTGTTTATATTAAAAATTGAGGATGTGATTGAAAACTACACTCAATCCACAACCAGTATTTTTGAAACCTAGATTGGACAAGCAAGGATAAAGTAGTGTGATCAGCTTTCATCCGAAGTAGATTAGTCGATATCAACACTTGTCATTTTAGTTCATGAATAATAATCTATGTGTTATTGCTACATTCTAGGCCTCTACTTTATTTCCCATAATAACAAACATTGCATTGGCCCTTGCCCAAACTTGCATTTGAGATTATCTTTTGCTACGTCATAAGCCGACTGTTGTGCCCAATTTTTAAATTAAGATTGCATTTAGAATTTCTATACTTCATTGCAAAAACGGCAAACTAAAAACAGAGATAATGCAAGTTTTATAAGTAAGATGCAGAAAAGTAAATAGTAAATATTTTTTGGTAAAGTTATCGTTTTTTATAACTAGAATTTTCCTTACTGGAGCAGTAATTTCCACGCTTTTTACTGTTTGTCATCTTATTCTTACCTTTATCTTTTTCTATGATATCCATTTTTGACTAAAGAAAAGTCTTCAAGCTAATTTGATCTAGCTCCACATGGAGTGAGATAGCAAATGATTTTTCCTGGCCCCATATACTACTGCCAGGTTCGTTCGAAGAGTTTTTCCAATATACAGAACAGTGAATTTTAAATGTGAACAAATATTTAATACCGGGCCTAGCTGGTTTAAAAAAAAGATTAATACTACATATTAAAGCCAAAAATGGTGTTGCTTACCTACTTCAAGTTCCAAGAAAAATAAACTTTTGGCAAAATTAAAAATGACTAGTATAATCAATATTTGAAGGAATTTTTAAGAACTTTTCAATAAACCTTCAAGATACACTTGCTGTCTGTCATTGTAAGTGAAGATAGTAATGTCAGAATTCTGCATTTTTTTAATTTTTTTGTAGAGGAAGATCAAGATTTGGAGAGCTTTGGAACTTGGTTGATAAATAACAAGCAAGGCATTTGCCTCAGTTCTACTTTTAATTTTGAGGAGAATATTCTAGAATTTCCAGAAATACAGGGTGTATACTTAAGATGTCCTCAAACTTTACAGACGTATCTATTCATCCAAAATAAGTAAAATAATTCATATAAACATATGTCCGCAATCTCCTCGATTACGAGATATAGACAATTTAACATTTAAAAATACAATTTTATTTTTTCTTTGTCGAGTGTTTAAACAAATAAATAATTAACAATAAACATCAAATTAACCGTTCAAAATGGCACCTCCAGCTGAGATGCACGCTTCAACGTGTCTTCTTATGGACTCTCGCACTCTCCAAAAATTCCTGGAGTATTACAGATTGTTTGAAGAGTTTTAAGAGTTCTGGTAAATTTTCATTCAAAAATCGGCTGTAGGTTTGCTCGTTAAGTGGACGAATCAAATTATCACCTATTATACCTGCCCAAACATTACAAGAAAATTGTTGCTGATGCCGAGATTGAAGCACAGCGTGAGGATTTTCTATTAACCATTGGTGATTATCATGGTAGTTCATAATAGCATTTTTCGTGAATTTTGCTTCATCAATGTGAAGAATTTTAGATTGAAAATCAGGATTAAACATTGTTCTAAAAACCAATTACAAAAATTACTCTCGGCTGAAAGTCACCTTCTAAGAGTGCTTGTACTCTCTGTACATGGTATGGAAATAACAGTTGCTGTCGAAGAACTTTCCACACTTTCTTCAAATCTATTTGAAGTCTCCTCTTAAAAATTTGGAATGCGTACGATGAATAGAAGAAAATGTTTTTTATCAGAAATCCGTCTTTGAGAAAACGATTCTATGTACAGACGTCGTGCTTCGCTGGTATCTCCATTTACGCGACTGTATATAAAATGTATGTCGGACATCTCAGCATTTATGTAGTGTTGATTCATTTGAAATTATTAAATGGACAGCACATAAGTACTATTAAATATCACTCAAACATTTTTTGTATCATTTGTTTAGAAAGGTAGATCCAGTGAAACAAGGGTTTGGGGGCATACAATACCAGACAAAAGAAAGTTTAAAAACAGAATTAAACAGTGAATTGTGTAATTTTGCTATCACAGCAATATATTATTAAGGGTATAATACAAATAAATTGCGGACATATGTTTATATGAATTATTTTTCTTATTTTGGATCAAGAAATACGTCTGCAAAGTTTGAGGACATCTTAAGTATACATTCTGTGTACGTAAATGATTTTGGGTAGGTTTTGTTGTCAGAAATCTGTAATATCCACCCAAGAACTTACATAAAACAGAACTGTAAATAGTTTTGTCTTTTGCAAGATCGATCTTCTTTAGTAACGGCTTGTCTACAAGAGCTGTAGGGCTGTAACCCTCCCGAACATTTTGAGATAAAAATTGCTTTTTCACTGTCAATATATTTATTAGGTCTCGAAATGCTTGCATTATTCTCTTTTAGCGCCTTCTTACCAAAAAGAGTAATCAGGTTTATATGTCATCAACCTTATACTACAATAATAATGAAAATAGCAACCGTACATTTTACGTTTTTCCAATGAAAGATGCGTTAATAATAAAATTCTCAAGTTTGCTAAATCACAACTGATCATCGTACTAGACGTCCTTCAAGTCCATCTAAAACAAATAGATACATAAATTACGATATTTGCTTTTAAAATATTTATCGAATAACTAATAACTACTATTTTAGAAGTCAATTTTTAAAATTTTTATTTTTCCATTTGACATTTGATAATAACCAATGCAAATAAGTATAAATATATTTGAAATAGTTGAACACTTGACATTTCCTTTTGGAAGAACATCTCCTCATT
This sequence comes from Ignelater luminosus, assembly GCA_011009095.1. Classification (NCBI taxonomy): domain Eukaryota; kingdom Metazoa; phylum Arthropoda; class Insecta; order Coleoptera; family Elateridae; genus Ignelater; species Ignelater luminosus. The sequence goes on from VTPC01000864.1 coordinate 92,634, forward strand.
GATTAGATAGCTTACAATAAAATATATTTAGTTAAATACAAATTAAAATGACCCTACGCTTTCCACTAACTCCAAGAAATGTTAATACGACTGCCATTAGTGAATTCAGATTTTACAATTTGATACTAAAAATAATCAGGAAAATCCAGCCAAGATTTTTTTTTATAATTTTGAATAATAATTGTACAACACCGCAATTAAGAATTATATTATTATGACTTCTTTTTTAAAGTCACGATTTTTAGCATTAATATTCAAAACAAGTATTATTACTCAAAATGTTAACTCATGCCATGCACGTTTTATTTGTGGTAAAGCATTTCAAAAGAATATTTGACATTCTCGAACTATTGAATGATTCTTAAAAAATTCGACTGCACTTAATTGATTATGTATTACATTGCTATTATTCCTTAATGGGTTTTTAATTTGCATCTCTTTAATTTTAATGCTATGGAGAAATAATACGCCCCCATCCCAGCATTCTACCTTCCACTTGTACAATAATACAATCAGGGATTTCCATAAGGTTATTGAGTCACCCACCATTGTTGTAATATAGCAGCGAACTGATATTTCACAAACGATTATACTTCCAGTAGTAGGGAAGTTAACATCATATCGAAGTCCGGAAAGTCAGCAACGTGCTTGCTTGGCATTAACATTTGTGTTCTCGAGAAAGTGGCCGTTTTTAGGTTACTCTCTGCTTTCTCCGGAGACGGTTTTGATTATTTTCGTTTTCATACCTAAACGAAACGGATGTGTGTATATTATAATGTTTTTGAGATTTATTGAATTAATTAAAATCGAATAGTGTCTTAAGGACAAACAAATATCAAAGTGTGTTTTAATATAGTGCAAATAGTGAGAATTTATTGGTGTTTTGATATGTACTTTTGAATTTTACAGAGCTAAAGATGAAGATAACCTTTGGTGTATGCACTCTGATCTTTAGTGTGTTATTAGGATCAAGTCATCAACAATGTTTGACCGCCAACGATAAGAGGCTTCCTGGTCGAACTGGACATGAAACACTCTATTCTGGTCAACAAGCGTTTTCCTTAGCCCTACTTCAAGCCGTCAATCAGCTTACCCCCGATGAAAATCTATTCTTCTCGCCATATTCTACGTATCAAGCCCTTTTACTAGCCTATTTTATATCTGCAAATCAAACAGAGGCTTATTTGAGGAAAATGCTTAGGCTAAATCCTGACCAGGTAAGAACACATTATTACTTCAAAAGAAGACTGATATATAAAATTGAACGTGGAAGGTGTAATTATGTTAGTCTTGCAAAATAATATAATGTTTAATCAGCATAATAAAATAGGCATAATACACATTATAAATTAATGTTCAATTAATTAATTAAAAAATGTCTTTTCATTTATGTGATGAATAAATTTTATTTCAAGAGTTTAATCAGTCTACTTAGGTGTTCCGTTTTGTTGTTATTTGAACATGATACAAAAGGGTTTAAAAATGATAGTAAGAATTTTATACTCTTCCCGTTTTAGGATTACCTAAAAAATAAAAAGTTTTAACCCTGTAGAAGGATTATTTACAGCATTGTAGAAAAATACCAAAACTATTATACTCATTTAAACTACAGGACACACTTTGGCGAAATGTTTGGTCCCTTTTAACATTAGCTATCTTTTTTCATCTCAGCTTTAAATAACCTCCCAGCACGTTTACTTCCAAAAACAGGAAAGTTATAAAAAGTTTACTATACAATACTCTGAGAACAGAAATATGTAAATAAGGGAGGAGAAGAAACTATCATCTCTCAACTAAAGCAATTTCCAGATTTCTAGATTTTTGCTTGTAATTTCTTTCAAAATCAAACTGTTCCAAAGCAAAAAAATCCCCTTTAAAAACTAAGTAATAAAGGTTCCCTCTTTTATGTAATCTAATTTCCATTGCTAATAATAATAACTATTTGCTAATTGTGATTCCCCTAAAAGATTGAAGATAAGAATGTTGTAAAACATGATTCGTAAATATAAATTTATTATTCTTATGAACTTGAGATTCATATAGGAAGGATTTTCTTATTATTAGAATTACGTTTGATACAATTTTCAATTGACTGACTGTAACTTAAAAAACAATAAGAAGGAAGTAAAAGTTTAGTTTTTTCTAACTAGGACTGTAATTGTATTGTCTTTAAGAAATAGAGCAACTGCTCTTTCGTAAAGCTAAGAATTTAATTTTTTTGCAATTCGTTTGTTTTCAGGAAAGATTTTTGAATCCTGAAACTAATTTGAATTTTTCCTCGTCTTTTATCATCATGGTACTATTGTGACGTCCCTGAATTATATCTCAATAGCATCTCTTACTCTATCATTTTGTAGAAACTCAGTGTTCATTACGTTCATATGGGTCAGCATCAAATTGAACCTACAAAAATGCTCTAAAGATATACAATGCAACAAGTTATGGTACACATTGAATCGCCAAACCATTGAGAAGATGTGCCAAATTGAAAAAAAACTGCGTAACGATCTTTAATGAGTTTGTTGTAACTAGAGATTTTGTTATAGAAAGAGGCCTAAGGTATCATATTAAAAAGTAAAATAGACAGAAAATAGTCCAATTTGTTTCTTACAATTTACCAAATTTTTTTATTCAGATCTTATGAGAAACCCAAATTTAATTCTGCATTTAGACAAGAATCACGCTCGAGAATATACAATGCTTAATCGACCAAGCCGTTTAAGAAAACTGAAAGGATTCTCAAAGGTTTGGAGAATTGTATCACAAGTAATAGTCAATCGAAAGAACAATTTAGCAATCATTTTGAATATAGAAATAATTAAAAAACAAAGATTCTTTATGATGCCCAAAAAAGTCTTTCAAAAAACTGGGCAATAATACATAATAATATATATCATTGTCCTGTTCTATTTTACTAGATAATTGCTAAATCATAACATCACAATGCTGAAAACCTTGAGCAAGGAAAGTATTTTGCGAACAATATGGCAAGATTGATAATTCAAAAACTTTACCAAAGAGAAAATCAATTTACTAAAATCTAATCCAAGAGCATTAACTAAATTAGCTTTGACTTCGACTATCGCAAACAAAATCCCAGACGAACGTATTAAATTTCAATAAACTTTCCATTTTTTCTACTATCGGCCGATCTCTTAAACAAATTTTTTAGGAACACCATTTATAATATACAACAACTGCCTTGGATAATAAACCTAGAAATAAACATTTTTGTATGCTACACTCATTTCTAAACCAGTGGGATGAAGTTGGCGAGATCAACTTGTTTCATTCTGATCTTAAGGTCGCAACTGACAGGCAATATATAGAATCTCTTGCAATTCGACACATCTTCTAATGGTTTGGCATCAACGATCCAATTTTGTTTTTTTGATTCTTGTAAGTGCAACGAATTTCCAGATTTCTGTGTCGAAGACTTGATTTATAATCATTCACATCGTCAGGAATTAAATGAGTATAATATCCACCTCTCAATAGACTGTATTCATCTATCCACAAATTAAATTCAATAACAAAAAAATGAACAAGATCTTGCTAATACCGTTTTGCTGATGCCAAACTGAATTCATTTGTCATTGCATTACCTAAAATAAAAGAATATTGTTCTGCGGATGTGGACAAGAAAAGAAAATCATCGAATATTGTTTCGACTCTGAGCATATCCGTTACTGCTTCTATTTTTTGTGGCGTGCTACTGTTCTTGACTTTTTGGTAACAGATAAGTCAGAATTACAGAATGACCGTTTACCTGTATTACAACAGCTCGGAATATTTTGATTTTGATATTATAACAAGTCGAGGCTTTTGTGTAGTCTACTTTGATCATCTTTTTAAAAGTATTAGCAGTCTGTTCTCCATGTTATGTGTTGTGAAGCTTGAAATGTTTTCTTGAAACTTTTCAATTAAGTTTGAGTTCATTGAAGCTTTCATTTTTAAGTTGAACCAGCGGCAGATATAAGTGTCCCAAGTTCAAATGATTTTGTTGTGTCTTTTATGTTTTAGAATGCTTATCTTGAAATTCAATAGACTCAAATAAACAACACTATTATATCTAACTAAACATAATTTATTCAGTACTGAGAAAGTTTTACATTACATTAGAAATTTAAAACAAAATAAGTCCTAGAAATCTTCGAACACTATTGCCACCTAAATAAGGCTTTCAATCTACTTCCTAAGCTATATCTTTTTAGACATTCTTAAATAGTTGTCGATCCTGCTTTAGTTTGGCATTGATATTTGAGGACATTTTGACTCCTATATGATAAATTGATAACATAACATTGAATTGCTTATTTTTTGATATGAAAAAAGGTTAGGATTTTGGATTTTAGTCTTACTTGGCTTTCAAACTGGTTTGGGGCACCGGAGTCTCTAGATTTCTAGTGCCCCGGATCAGTCTGACTCTGAATTCTATCTAGAATTCTGCGGAAGTACTTGAAAATAAATTTTGTTTTTAAACCTAAGAGATCTTTTTGGTTTCTTTAGTACTTACATCTGTTTTGGAACGCAATGATTTTTCTCGCTGTGTGTTCTTTTGGGAAGAGAATGTTTAGTTTGAGTTGTCGATTCAGTAAATATCTGTTTAGTTTACTTTATCTACTACCTTAATAATAATAATTTTTCCATCGAGTTTTTTGCTCTTCTGCTGTATGTGGATATGATTTTTCTTTCCTTCTCGGTCGTTTGGTAAAGAACGTCAATTATCTATTGGTTTATTATTTGGCACCTAACTAAAACAAAACACTGATATATCATCATTTTGCTTCAAAGTACGTGGCCTCTAACATAGGGATTCTATACTATTTTATATTGTGTGTTACTATAATTTCCATTATTTGCTTCTGAATGCTATTGCTTTTCAGATTCACTATTACAATTTTTGTCGATTTCTAATTTCTCTTATCTTATCTACTCAGATTTTATATGATAATTGATGGTTTATGTATTAATGAACCAACCATCGTTTCTGCAAAGCGTGTAATTTGCTAAAACTCTAATTTTAGATTTAACTGTAAGTGTAACGTGATTTTCCTACAATTGTAAAAATCTCGTTTAGAAAGAATTGATTTTGTAAGACGATGTTAGAACCAGAATCAGAATCTAAGTAAATTCAGGTTTTGCTCTAGAAAGTCACTTAAGAATTAGACAATTTAAAAAAAAATGAAAGAACCAACGAGTCTTGAGCCTTGTAACTTTGTATCAAAAAAAGGTTTAAAGTAGTTTGTTTCATTGGGCTATAGCGTCCTACAATTCTTGAACGATTTTTTAAGAAAGTAACTACGGTAAGGTTTACGGTTACATCTAACATTAGAATTCTAGCAAAGTACACATTTTGCAGAAAGATTATTGCTGATACGTTAATGAATGAATCACTAATATTAATTTAAAATTAAAGTTATTGGAAAGCGATGTTTGTAGTGGCGGTATTTCCTAGTTAGTGAAATGGGGCTTTGGAATGGTTTGTACTTGTAACTTTACTTAGCATAAAATATTCCAAATATATATGGTAACGTAAAGCGCATTGTTTCGGGATTATTTATTAACTTGATGTGTTACATTACCCAAAGGTTTTATCATTACAGTTTTGGTTCCATTTTTAAATCATAATGTAGACGACTTAGCGATTGGGTTACATGTTAATTCTAATAGCTTTCTATAAACCTTATAGTGGTTACATACTCCTACAATCTCACTAATATTTCAGTAATTTACAAATTTTCAAAATACATTTTAATCTGCATAGTAATTATAATTAAGTAAAGGGTTTTCCAATAAGAGGTGTTATTTTGATATTCAAAGAAAAGTGCCATTTTTTAATATAAATGATCGGATGTTTATTTCATTATAAAGAGGAAGGTATGCCGTTAATAGTGGAAAATAACATCAGGCAAATGACCACCACGACCACGCTTACAGGACAATATCCTTTTCATGAAATTTTCCATAACCAAATCGCAAAGTGGCTGCCCTATGTCCTCGATAGCCTCACGAATTCCATCTTTGAGGTCTTGAATCGACGCTGGGCTGTTGGCGTAGACCTTCTCTTTCACGTGGCCCCAAAGAAAGAAGTCGCAAGGTGTTAAATCACAAGATCTCGGTGGCCAATTGTGATCACCTCTTCGAGAGATAACACGGTCCGGAAACTTTTTCCGTAAAAGATCAATGGTTTCGTTGCTTGTGTGGCACGTAGCGCCGTCTTGTTGAAAGTAAACGTTGTCCAGAACAATACCATCCAATTCCGGCCATAAAAAATCGTTAATCATCTCTCGATAGCGCAATCCAGTCACCGTAACTGTTGCTCCAGCCTCATTTTCGAAAACGTAAGGTCCAATGACTCCGCCGGACCATAAACCGCACCAAACAGTCACACGTTGAGGATAGAGAGACTTTTCAACAATAACTCTTGGATTTTCTGAGCCCCAGATCCGACAATTTTGCTTGTTGACGAAGCCACCGAGGTGGAAATGGGCCTCATCACTCAAGATGATTTTTCGATGGAATTCTGGATCATTTTCATGCATTTCAACGACCCAATCAGCAAAGACACGACGTTGTTGATGATCGGCCGGCTTGAGTTCTTGTGTTAACTGGACTTTATAAGCCTTAAGACCCAAATCTTTATGCAAAATACGGTGTAATGACGTTTGTGGAATGGCTAATTCCAAAGAACGACGAGGAATGAACAAACCTGGGTTTTCTTTAACACTTTCGGCTACAACAGCAATATTCTCGGCTGTTCTTGAGCGACGTGCACGGGTTTTATTCTTCACATCACTAACTTGTCCCAAGAGCTCGAATTTTTTCACCAATTTCTGTATTGCGGTCCGACAAGGTGCTTCACGGTGACCCAAAAATGTTCGAGTTTTACGAACCGTCTCTGCCAAATTTTCACCATTTTTATAGTGAATTTTAATAATTTCAATGCGTTGTTGAAGCGTGTATCGTTCCATATTTATTAATGGCGTAGTTTCTACTTGTCAAATGTCAAAAAATGATAGCTTCAAAAGTGACATCTACCGAAATAGCGGGCTATTCAAAATAACACCTCTTATTGGAAAACCCTTTATTAAATGAACACAAACTTTTTTAAGTAGTATTAACCACCTGTCTGTTGATACCTACATATATATTGCTTTTTCTCTTCTACCAATAAATTCCAATTGTAGTTAAGATTGCTCTTGTTTTCTACTGCATTTACAATTTAATTCTTAATTATTCGTCCCAGATCATAAAATTTTTATGACGAAGCTATCACATTCGTATTTTTGAGTTTGTAGCATTTAATTACAAGCGTTGCAATTGCGATTGAGTTTCAATCGTTATACGTACGTAAATTCCTTTTTTCTTTTGTCGAGCTATTTGCAAGATCTAAGCATTAAAGGAGTAATTTCTGTAAAACTCAGCATTGAGAAAAATCAAATAAAGGTGACCTATAGCAACTAAATTTATTTAATCCTCAAATACATATTCTTTATCGTTCTTATATCTGTGTGTATAATAATACTGACTTATATCTTCTTTTCAGGACAAATCAGATATATTTGGAGCTTACAAATTCGACAAATTTACAACAAGTTTTCGCGTCACTAATACTACTTACGAATTTACCAGCGCAAATCGTATATACGTAACTGACCAAATTCCTCTACGAGATTGTGTAGTAGATCTGTTTGGAGAAGAACTTATAAAAGCAAATTTCCTAAGTAACCCAGAAACTTTGAGAAATGAAATCAATCACTGGGTTGAACAACACACTCACGATATGATCAAAGATTTGCTTCCACCCGGAACTATTCAGCATGATACAAATTTGGTATTAGTAAATGCAGCATATTTTAAGGGGAAATGGGAAAACAAATTTGATCCAAAGAAAACCAAGCCTGAAGTATTTTATATTTCACCATCTAAACAAACCATTGTTGATATGATGCATATTGAAGCTACTTTCAATTATGGCAAGTTAAGCTAAGTACTAATATTTAATAAAACTATTTTTAAATTCTCATTCTGCAGATGTATCAGAAACTTTAATGGCACACGTCTTAGAATTACCATATGAAGGAGAAGACATAAGTATGTACATTCTTCTGCCACCTTTCTCTAAAGAAGATGGTATTGAAACCGTACTGAAGAAGTTAACATTAGAGAACTTCAGAAGTGTTGTGAATGGCTCCCTTTCACCTAGACAAGTTCAGGTTTCCTTCCCAAAATTCGGCCTTGAACACACAATAGAACTTGTACCAGTAAGTATTTAGCTTTAAGTGCATTTTTATCGTTTAATTGTCGTTTTTGAGCAATTCTACCAGTTCTACTATGAAATGGATTGTTAAAATCTGAATAAATAACTATTAAGAGTTAATAGCGTGTTGGAGTAAAAGCAGAAAAAATTAAACAAACAAACAGTTCAAAAGAAACGCAATAATTAAGATTTTTGCATGTATTATGATAAAATATAGAAATAAAATTAATTGACAATGAGAAAATTACACGCCAATAATGTAAAGGGCAATCGCGCAATATAACAAATGCAAAATAGGTAATCTAAGGAATAGGAATCAGAATAAGGGATTCTAAAGAAACAGTCAAAGCAGTACCTTTGAAATAAAAATGAGAACAGAAACAGTCTACAGAGTGATTGTCAATGAGTGAGGATGGTTTGAATTTGGCGCCACATTTAAATTATTTTCATGTTGGTACTACTTGTTTACTTTTTGCAATCTGTCAAATCTGTGTTGTTTATAAAGTATAATAATAACAAACAATACTATAGAGTTATCCAAACAATCTTGTATGTAGCTATAGTATTGTTTGTTATTATTCTACTATATGACAGATTGCAAAAAGTAAACAAGTAGTGCCAACATGAAAATAATTTAAATGTGGCGCCAAATACAAACCTTTCTCACCCATTTGCAATCACTCTGTATTTCTGGAACAAGATTCATTCAAATATTTAGTATGCATGTCTAGATCATATCCAAATTACGTACAAAACACCCTTGAAATGTGTCCCGTTACTGAACTTCAGTGGATAGCCGAAGTTGTGACATTCAATGTACAAAATTTTGAGGTTCATTAAATGTGCTTGTGCGCGTGAATAACCTCGAAATATCCTTTTAAATGAATCCAAGATGTAGGTTTCAGAATCATTAGCCTTCCATTGTTGCATTCCAACATGCTATTAACATTTAAATAAATTTATATAGAACAATACTGCAATGTAGATGTTTTTAACGTACTTGATGAAATATTTAATTTGTCAACTTAATACATACAGGGACATTTTCAACCTCGGGTAGGACTCAAATCTGCAACTTTAGGTTAGCCATATCAACGCACCGCTCTAATCTGGTAGCTCAATTGGACAAACAGGTTTGAGTCCTATCCGAAGTCGAGCATTTACCTATATGTAGTAACTTTACAAATTAGATATTTAATCCAAACAATCTTGTATATACATAATTGCCTTATGCACAGAGACTTTTTTGCACTTTGCCTAATTAATTCTCAAATTAAATGCACTTAGCTGTATGTTAAATTTTTCACAGAATGTAGAGCTTTTGCAATATTTTAATAACACAAAAAATACATAATTGAATCATTTCAAAAGTAATTAAATTATAAATATGGTTAGTAAAAAATGTCTAAGCTTTTTTCTATCATGATATACCAACCAAATTCAATATAACTTTTGTAATAGATTCTTGAACGTTTGGGTGTTGGAAATCTCTTCCGACAAGATGCTGACTTTACTGTATTAAGTAATGAGCGAGCATTATCACTTGGTGAAGGTATACATAAAGCAAAAATTGTTGTATCTGAAGAAGGTACTAAAGCAGCAGCTGCTACCGTATTAGTTACTTGGAGGATAATGGATGAAGAAAGTGAATCGCCGGTTCAATTTAAATGTGACAGACCTTTTATTTTTGTTATTTTCAATAAACCTATGAATACAGTTTTGTTTACTGGTATACTTAGAAGTCCAGAATAATTTTTCTACTATTTCTCTTTTTATGGAAAGAATTAATTCATATTAATGTAGTAGTTTTAAGTACCATACCATAAACTTAAATAATGACATATTATAAATGACAATACAAATGACAAAAAGAACATATTGAATCTTACCTGTGCTGTACATAGTACTGTAGTCATTTTTATATGAAATAAACTATAATTTTTTATATTTGGTGTTGGATATTTGTTATTTATGTGCTAATGTGTCAATTCCTACAATTAAATTTCTAGTGTATAATGTAACTCACTAATTAATATGGGTATTATCAGAGTTGTAACTTCATGCCCTTAATTAAATTCTTATTTTACATTGTTTTCATCTTGGAATCTCTGTTCCAAGGTTTTCATCAACCTTACACTTCAATTTATTTGAAACAATTAGCATTTTCTATACCTTTTGTTTATTCTTTTCTATTCATTTCTATTCTTTATTTTTTTTCGGTAAAATATGATTTTTTTCATCACTTATACTATTGCTGTTACAATTTTTACAAAGCTTCATTTAATGTGTAATATCCTCAAAACATATTTATGTTGTTTTTTATTAATAAGATTGAAAGTGTAATACCATAAATAAATGCATAAGTTTCAAGCAGCTCTAAAACTGTTATATAACCAAGGAGGTCTTTTTATACTAAGACAGAATTATGCACTTATTTTCTAAACTTTATCGTGTATATAATTAATCCTATTTTTGTATTTACACAAAGGAATTGCAAAGCAAACTAATTTTTTTCTTACAAAAACACGTTTAACTAATGGTGTCGGTTTTACCTGCTGCTATTTTTCTTCATTTCTCCGTAAGTAACTTTTTAAAACTTGTTAATGGTGTTGGATTGCATACACAAAATTGCTAGTCTAAAATAAACACAATTAAATAACAATAAATATTTAATTATTTTTAGATTCTGCAAAAAATGGGTGTTGGAGACCTTTTCAGTCCTTCTTCAAATCTTTCAGTGTTGGCAGTTAATAATGATGTCAAGCTGGGAGGTGCATTACATAAGGCGAAAATTGAAGTTACAGAGGAAGGAACTAGAGCCGCAGCTGCTACAACCTTCTTTTCATTCAGATCTAGTAGGCCTTCAGAACCAGCTCAGTTTAAATGTAATCATCCTTTCATATATCTGATCTTTGACAAGACAGATCAATCTGTTCTTTTTACTGGTGTATTTAGAAGACCATTCTAGCCTTTTCTTTAATATTCAGACGTTATAGTATTATTATACACATTGTTATATTTATATTTAATTATAAGTTAAATCTTAAAGCTTTATATTGTTTAATTGATGTAGGTATGTTGTAAAAGTTCAATAAATGCTATTTTTTTAATATATTATTACTAGTTTTTCGTCTCTATGATCACCAGAAAATTCGCACCAAATTAGAAAAAATTCTATTTTTGATTTTTTTCAAAAACTTTTTGCACCAACAATTTTGTGCATGTTCGAAGATCAAGTATAAGCTACTTCGATCTTTGTTTGGCAGAAAATGGCGTTTGTGAAATGATCATCTAATGAAATTTCAACACATTGTAATAAACTATCATCAGGCGAGACGCCTGGTATAAGAAAACTTTTCTATCACAGCATGAAAAGAAATAGACTCGAGATTAGGGATACTTGTTTCACCTCAGATAATCTCTAGAAACAGAGATCAATAATCAAAAAGCTAAGTAATCAAATTTAAAATTTACATACCCAAATTACACAAGAAATGCCAGATTTTAACATAGCATTTCATTTTTTCAAAACATGCTAGAAAATTTATTTCTACTTTGATACTAGGCATCTTATTTGATGATAGTTTATCACACTGTATCGAAGTTTCATCAAAGACTCTTTCAAAAACATTAACGATTTCCGATTTTGGTCATTTCTGCCAAAGAAAATGGTTTGGTAGATCAAAGTAGTTTATGTTTGGTTTTTGGACATGCACAAATTATTAGTGCAAAAAGTTTTTCAGAAAGAATCAACAATAAAAAGGTTTCCGATTTGCTACAAACTTTTAAGTGGTCATTGTCTATCCTATAGATGGGTGTACAGTAAAATGGCTTAATAGTTCACATTTTAATCACAAGGCCAAACCAGGCACAATGATATATCACTTTTACAAATTATTTTTTGCTTCAAGTGTAATTACTTCTTGGCACCATAACTTCATAGTTTATGTCTTTTAATTGCTACTTTTATGACCTAGATGTTTAATTCAAATGATTTTATTAAGAGAAAACATAGAAGATACATTTTTCAGTATAATCGTTAAATTTAAGTTGAATTTAAAGACTTCTTAGCATCTTAACTGTTATAAATAATAGAAAATCTAAAAAATAATTTCTTCAATTAATTCTTCTTATTAACTCCCACACTTACCAATTGATGACCTTGGGCATGAGTAAGGAGTAGGAGTATAAATTAAAAAATGGGAATATAAACAAGAAATCTTTATTAGGTGAACAATAAAAGCAGTCTAAAGTTGAATGCAATCAATTGTTTACAAGGTACAGATTATAAAAAAAAACAAATGTCTATTGAAATCGAATATAATAAATTTCCTTTACAAGAAAAGAATCTTGGTATGACAAAAATAATAAAGTTCTAAAAATAGAATCTGGCAAATCTTATTTACAGCTCAACCTAAAAAAATAAATGATTATTGAGAATTCTAATCAATTATGTACTACTAAGATGCATAAACTAATTAGAAGTCTGTTGTTTATACTGTAGTTGAACACTATTTGTCAAAATTCAAAACCAAAGCATTTCTACAGTAGGAATGAACATTTAGTACCATAAATTGCTTTAAATTGATATGAAATTTTTATCCTTGCTGCTTCACAAGTTTAGAAAACTTAATACTTAACCATGTTCAATAGGGTGTCCCGTCCTTGTATGAGAAAATTTTTGTTTCGACCTACACTTTCGCAAGAGGTATCAAAATTTGCGTAATTTTACACAGATTACGAAAAAAATAAAAAACCTGAAATAATACAAAAATCAAGTTTAAAAGGTATTTTATTATTAAAATTAATGAGACAAAGCACAAGAAAACCAAATAAAAAAAATAGAGCTTTATAATGAATTACAAAACTTAGAATTTAAACTTATTTTTGTGTCCAAAATTTGGCATTTCTCCTCGAGTTTGCAACTTGGTTCTGATAAAGCCATCTCTAGAAGTAGCGTCGGTTACACTTTGTGAGGCCTCTGTTACCAGTTTAACACATCTTTCCACAGATTGTGTGTGACAAGGAAAGTCAACAATTCCAAGCTTTTATCTTTTGCCATGACTTGAAGGTCTTCATTATAAATATGTCGAAGAACCGGTGGTGGTGTAACCTGACACTCATGTCACACAATAATCTTGGTGTAATCTCTACTAGCAGAGAAGTTAATTTTCGGCGGTTTAACTATCCTGCGTTTTGTGCTACTTTCAGCTTCTCTAGCTTTTATCATTCTTCACAATGCCAGCTCCCGAATGTGGTATCTATCATCAAACAACATACTGACAAGCAGGTTTTCTGGGTGTGCAAAAAAGCATTTCTTTCGATAACAGAATCCACAACAGACCTCACATTTTTGGGTAAAAATCGAGAGTACATAATTAGTTGAAAAATATGTTTGGGTCCGTCCTTAAGAGATGTATTTTGCTTGATTAGGAACCAAATCGAAGCGTATACGTAAACCACATAGTTGATAAGCAATTGCAAATTTTCTGATGGATTAAAAGTACTTACGTAAAGTCTGAGTATAGGATTAGCAGAAGTAAGCCATCTCGAGTGTACAGGAACTAGTTGATACAGCTTGACATATCTCATAAAGATATTTTTGATCCGTACTTAGTTCATCGACCACATTTTTCGGCAAGTCAGGCAAATTACCAGCCACAGCACAAAAAGACACCATGGTCTTATTTTTGCAACCGGCTAATTGTTTTCCAATGGGTCCAGAATATTCTCTAGGACTCGAAGTGCAACCATCTAAGGTCAAGAATAAATGAAGGGGTAACTCATTGGCATGAAGCGAATAAACACACCATTGTAATGGTCTCTCTAAATATTGAATCACGCCACCCTTCCAACCGGTGTTAGTTGCTGTTCCATCACATCCAACGCAAATCACGTCATTTAAATTCCAATCTTGACCTTCTAGTAAAGCTGTGATCGAAGTAAGAATTCCCTTTGCAGTGCCACGACTTGGCGTGGTGTGTCCCAAATAAACTGATCCAGGTTCTGCTTAAACTGAGATGGTAACGATCCCCTATTTTCTCATTTATCAGAGTCTTGTCTTTTTGCCCATCAAAGTAAATGCTTTTTATAACAATGCCTCCAATATCTTTTGAAGTTTCTGTCCGTGCTTTAGATACAGCTTTGTGGATCTTGTTTTTATCAATAACCAGAGTTAAATCTTCGGCAGAAACCAAGCCGACGTCAGCCAAAACCGCAGAAGCAACAGCAGCAGCAAATCGCGCCGATAAACCGTATCTATCGCAGACCTTAGCAACTGTTGGTAACGGCAATGCATTCGTTTCGCCGTTGAAGTGGATGCCTCTGTTGTCAGATACGTTTTTGGGGAAGACTCACCGAATCTTCATCCTAATTTGCTGAGACAGAATCGGTTTCTTGAGTAAAACACGACTTTTTTGCTGCCCTTATTGACTCTTCAATTTTTCTCTGCTGTCGTTTCATTAATCTAGCCGTTTCTTTCTTATCAACGCCGCTGATAACCATTTTCCTATCATTCCTTTGATTCAACAAAAAACTTCTCTCATTGATGGGAACTTTCTTAAGTTTTAAACACAAACAAGATTCAAATAAAGTGCACTTACAGCAGCAACGTCGAAAAGCTTCTCCGATGAATCTAAAAAAACTTTAGTTTGTTTTCAAAACTAGCATTTCGTTTGCTTTTGGGGTATCTTTTCAAATTGAGGTACTTTTCGAAATAGGATTTCAGTAATTGAATAATTCGTTCCTTAGTTACGATTGGAATTGAAGCTTTGGTCCAAATATCGCTGGTCTTTTCAGAAACAATCGCATATATATCTAAATTGGATGGGTCCTTTCCATTATACTTCAATTTCAGGTCGTTCTTGACAAATAAAATAAATTTAATGACGTCCCTTATAGTTGGTAGCTGCCGATCGTCAAGTTCTTTGTATGGTCCCAATACAGCACAAGTAGTCTCACTACGCCTCGAACTCATTATTTAAATATCACACAATCCGCTTATTTAATACTGTAACAAACGCAACCGCACTTTTATAACATAAAAATTACTTTGACTACAAAGAAAACACTCGCGAGTCAAGTCAAGGCACTTCTCGAAACAAGTCGAACTTGGGGAAATTTGCAGGTTGAAACCTAACAAATTCAAAGTCGCTGGTAACGTGTTATTGCATGCGAATCAAAACGTCGTGTATGTATTACACTTAAATAGAACAAAAAGCAAATATTTTTTTATATTTAGTTCAGGAGCCGAAATTAAATATCACCATAAAAATAACAATTTTTCAAAACTTTGAAAATAGGTAGAACCCTAAAGATGTAGTTTTATTTTATTTTAAGAGGTCTTGTGTTAAGGAAATCCAAAAAAAATTTTTTTGGGACACACTAATGTCTCACGAGATACTTAGATGATGCTAACAAACTATTATAACATTAAATAGATAGGCCCTAGTTTTTATAATTATCTTCAACACTCTACAGCTTCCAAGAATATGTAAAAGTAAAACGAGGTAAATGAAGACTAGTATTTCTATTGCAGTCATGTTTATTCCTGCAAAAACTAATATCAACTAGTTGCAAATATAATAGTCAATGCTCAACGGTAGCATTAAATAGATATCTTTTTGCAATAATATAGTATACAATAATTGTGTCATTAGGAGTAAAAGTTACACTTTGTATGGCTTTTGCTCCAAACGGTATTAGCACTTTATCACCATATTTTGTTCTTCCAATGCAGTGTTGTAATGTATCTAGTTACATGTGTCTAGATACAGTATCTAGATACTTTTGGTGTATCTGAGAGAGTAGCTAGTTACTTTTCCCAATTTATTATCGGTATCTGTAACTAGTTACATTTTTTGTGTATCTGATAGAAGTATCTAGATACACATACACCAGTTACAATTTTATTTTGTGATTTCGTGGAATAGAAATCTAAGATGAGCAGCATTTTTTCAAATTTAGACAGCAGAGAGCAGAACTGTGAATATGATATGTCATAAGCGTATAATCAAATAAAATCAAATAAATCTAATGTTGAAATTTGTAAATAGGTTTTTTTCTTTATAGGTACAACGTTAACAATAACTATAATGTATCTTAGTGGGTATCTAGATATATTTTTTCAGTAATTGAATCTATATCTAGTTACTTAACAAAGAAAGTATCTGTATTTGTACCTAGATACAAATTCCACTCAGTATCTGTATCTGGAACTAGATATTTAAAAAAATATAGCTGTTACAACACTGTTCCAATGTAAAGAGAAAACTTTCTCACCTAGAAATAAATTTTATGCCTTACCTCCAAAGTGTCGCTTTTACTTTGAATGACTAGATACACTATTTTTTGTAAAAACATTATTTGTTCTTGCTTTAGTCAGTTTTTCTAAGCATTTATTAATTGGCCGGTGGACTAGGTATGTTTGCCACCAATTTAGGCATCAGAACAATCAAGTCCGTGATGGTTGCAGCAGAGTTGATAATGATATTAACATGCAGATACTGATGATGATGGTTATATTGAATGGACAGAGTTTTGCCCAATTTTGCCTTACCACTTAATAACGTCTAATTAACCAACTTTTGATGTCTTTTAGGTTACAGTGGAGAGAAGATAAAAGAAAAAACAATCCAATAATAATAATAATATAATCTATGTATTAGTTGTTTTAACTTATCTCGGTAGGTATACGAAAGTGATTGAGATAACATCAATATTGACATAGTATTCTTGGTAACAAGTAACAAAAAAATAATAAGATAAAAAAGAAACTGGAAAAAGAAATTCAATAAAGTCTTAATATGCATAGGTAAGTATCTTTTTAAGAATGAAATAATAATGGTTTTTCTTA
>VTPC01000865.1:0-27148 GCA_011009095.1 Ignelater luminosus
GGATTAGTAGGAATTCCATAATCTTCCCTAAAACAGTAGACAGATAAAAGAACTTTTTTAAATTTACAAACAGAATCTCCAGAAGAAACCAATCTACTTCCAGATTTATTTTTTTGTATCTCAAGTTTACTTTTTTTGAGAGAAGTTATATATCTGAATGACGCCGGCTACATCAGGGAGAAAAAGGTTGTTCATAAACTTTTCTTCTAAGTTTTAACCCAAATCAAAATGACAAAAACATTTACAATAACCGCATCTTGTTGATATTTTCCGATAAAGAGAGTTTTTACATAATGTGTCAACAATTTTTTTTAGATTCCTAAAAATATAATCTTTAATAAAGATAACGTTTGACCAATAAATAAAACAACATACATTAATTACTGCCGTCAGAGTTTCTTTAAAATAATGACTAAAAGGTTAAAAAGTTCAAATATTAAATAAATAAGAAACAATTCTATCAACGGTACACAAAAGATAATTAATTAAAAGTAACTTTATTAAAATAATACAGAGGCCATAACAAAACATGTCTTAGTATAATAACGTAAGGTAAAAATTTCTTTTCTGTCATTCTGATGAAGTTTTTGGAATTCTTATGATACCTCTGCAACATATAAAGATTTATTATTCAATATGACAAATGGATTATTATTAAAATCAATAAAAACAGGAATTTCTTTATCATTTAATTTGAATGAACTCACATTTTAAAGCAGATAGGGTAACAAAGTCATATTCGCCTGTCTTCTGTCCAGCACTGTTGTGTGCACTTATTCGAAGTTGGTACGATGTAGAAGGTTTAAGGTCAGAAATGAAAAAAACTCCACTTGATTGTGCATTATTTGACAATAAAATCCACTCAGAACTAGTCCTGTGTAAAAACAGACATGAGATACTATTACTCTCGCTGTACTTGCAGAATGACTGCATTAAAATTAAAGAAAGAAGTTAGACCTACGTCTCTTTATATTCAATAACAAAGTATAATATTGGACAACCTCCATCAGGCCAGAAGTCGAAATTCAAGCCAATTTCATTGGAAGACACCTCTTTGATCAGTTTGTCTGAACTTAGTAATTCAGGACTCTCACCACTAGTTTTAGCATCAATGATATCAGTTCTATCTCCAGTTCCCAAGCTACAAAAGTATGGTTTATTTGTGCTTAAGTCATTTTAAAACGATTTTCTAAAAACTATACCTGTTGCTTGCGGTGACGTACACTTTGTAAGGTGTTCCACAAGACAAATCATTTATAGTGTAATAATCAACTATATTTTTTTTATGTGCCGTTTCCCATTTACCAAATGGGTGTCTATAGAAAATATTGTATTCGGTAACTGGTTCAGTATCGTTAACATTTGGTTGAATCTTTAACGTCAATGTTTTATAGGAATATGCAATTGGAATTACCTGCAAGCCGTACAAAAGCATAAAATCACCAGTAATAATTATTGTGGTTATACAGTTGTGAAGAAAAAGGAAAACTTACATTTGGTGGAAGAGGAAGTGTAGCTTTGACACTTTCACTTGCATGTAATCCTGAAACTAATCTTGGTTTTAAATTAAATTACACAAAGGTTTGCACAAATACTTCTACCTAATATACAAAATCCTGCCACAAGCAACCACATCTTTATGCTAGTAACTATTTATGTACATCTAATTAAAAATACATCTTGTTTGTTAATTAAAGTTTTGATTATCAGCAATGTTTTGCAATTTTTAAAAATGCAGTAATCGTTAAAGATAGTACCATTTGACCCCTAAACTGTTATATTTCCCGTCTACTAAAACATTAAAAATTAAAATTGGTAGAAAAGATCCTTTTTTAATTAGAATGCGTTTGTGCACATATTTATATCTTTGAAGACACTTTTTTAATATTTTGGGCACCGGCTACTAAAACATCATTCAAGGTTTTATTCAATTGTCCACTAAATTGGTGGTTAGGTCTAAGAGCAATGTTCTAAATACCAAAGCTTCTTTCTTATTCAGTAAATGGAGATGACTATTTGGAACTGTCGTTTATGATTTTTCCATTTGAACGACATGTTTAACACATGACCATATCTTCAATACTAATATCCAATGAGTTTTTTATACTCAATTGTTATGTCCTCTATTTTGCAACCTTTTTCAAAAAATTATTCTACGTCTGAACTAAACTAACAGAAGTGGAATAGACTTCAATGAATCATTTGTACTTGGCATTACAGGCTTATGGCCGCTGGTTTTGAAATTAATAATATCAGATTTACCTCTAGAACCATAGCTACAAAACCACGGACTATTTGTGCTAAATATTTTAGAGAGCTATTTTAAAGGCCATAACTGTTGAGTCCAAAGACAAAGAACCTGTAATCTGTTCCACAGTAGAGGTCGTGTACTGTATAACAATCCGTTCGATTCATGAACCTTGTTTTTCCAAATTCTTCAAATACTGATCCATACTAGTTAACTCCGTATTCACTAGCCAGCTGGCTGTTTAGGAGCTGTTTGCTGTTGCTATCATAATTACCTACCATTAAGTATGTTTTGGTCAAAGTTGAGGCTACTAAGTTTCCTATAAACAAACAAACTGACTTACGTCAGGCGACAAAGGGGGTGAATTAACGATCAACTGATCTGTTATAGAATCTTGTCCAAATGAGTTTCCAACTTGGCAAGAATACTCCCCAACATCAGCAACTATAACATTTAGAAGCAATAGCGAGCCGTCTGGTTGTTGCTTGATACGATCATTACTGGTAGACGCAATTCCTTTAATTCCACTTGCTTTCAGGTTTTGGTATTTCGACAGTGAAACAAGGCAGTGTTACGTTCTTCTCGCGAAGTGCAGTAAATACATCATCATATGAAATAATCTTTGCAGGTACTGTTAATACATGTTAATATTTAGATTTCAGAAATTAAAATCTTGGAAGTTACTCTACCTCTACTGCTAGGAGTAATCATGACGCTCTTTGATGGCGACCCTTCCCCTATAGCCGTGGACGCCGTTATTGCAAATTCGTATTTATATTTAGGATCAAGCTTTTGAATTTGAAGACTTCGACGATTACCATTGAGTCTAACTAGAGTAGTTTTACGGGTAGTATTAGAGTTAACATCTTCATCCTTAACAAGTCCTGCTTGTGTTACATAAATAGTGTATTGAACTAAATTCCGTTGGGTTCTGTAGGTGGTTTCCAGGCAATCAGAACTGATTTTGTAGATTTCAGCAATACTTTAATGGCTTCAGGAGCTTCAGGGACTGCAAAATATTTTGCTAATTGAAATCAAACGATTATTTGCATTGCCTTACCTTCTTGTTCTGTTTGACATTGGATGGGATCACTGCGAACCCCATCACCCACTGAAGTGTATGCAAGCACCTGCACTGTATACTTGATATATTTCTTCAAAGAACGTAAGACTATGTTTTCAGTAGAAGACGTGGTCGTAATATCCATAGTGATCTGTTGGTATTTCATAGCATTAATTTCGAACAAGAAAATTAAAACTAGAGGTTACATACCAGGCGAGGAATCTGACTGACCAAAGATTAGTTTATAGCCTTGAAGAATGCCATTAACAAAATGAGGTGGTGGTGAAAATCATGAGAGTAGAACAGCTTGAGAACTAAGGGCAGTACAAATAATATCTTGTGGTGGTTCATCAGGGATACCTTCAGTAGTGAAGACATGAACGACTCTTGAAAGAGGTCCAAATCCTAGTTCATAACAATAGAATATTGAGTATATGGACTTAAACCAGTAATGTTTATATGATGTTTTTTTCCTTGACCAGCAGATTTGACTGATTCAAACAGGTAAGGTTCATAAGATGAGTCAACTCATAACTGACAGAATAACCTAATATTAATTGGTAGTCCATCAAGTGCTTATTTGATAGGAATAATAGTAGCAATCATATCATTCACGTCATTCGAGCTGTGCTGAAACTCTTTTGGTTTGCAGTTTTGCCTTCTCCTTCTACATGTCCGCCTTACTTACCTTACCTTAGTTTTTCCGGGTTAAATTTCCAAAGCACTTCAGATGGTTATCTATTCCTTTCAAAATTGCTGCTGTCTCCATTTTATATCGCTTGTTTGAGAAAAAAAGTCCAAACAGTATTACTGCTTGTAGTCTATCGGAGGTGACATTTGACAAAATGCAATGTAACGGAAGTGGCCAGTTAGGCTGAAAGATATGTTAAGTTGAAAAAGAATTCTGGAAAATCGTTTAATAAGGTTTAACTATTCCCACCACATCTTGTTGATATACTCTGATTCTAAGAGTTTTTAAATAATTTGTCAACAATTTTATTTCTTAGAAATATAATCATCAGTAAAGATAACATTTGATCTATCAATTAATTAACATACATTTACAACAGTTATCAGAGCTGACGTTAAAGGTTAACAAGTTCAAGTATGAAATAATCTGTAAGTATTAATTTTGGGAACTTGAAAAAAGATACCTTAAATTTATTAAAATGATAACTAGCAATTTCATAAAATTATACGATAACAAAGTCTTTCCGCATTCAATATAACAAAACGTTAATGTAATAACGCAAAGTTAAAACTTCTTTTTGGTGCAATTCTGATAAGTTCATTCTAGAATTATTATGAGACTCCTGAAAAATATTATAAAAATCTTTTCTATTCTGTTTCTTTTTATACCTAGGCTAGTGATTATTTGTCAAACATTTATTTCTCAACATTTTGTTACTTGAGTACAAGTTGCTACCAGGCCCTATCGCCGAACCCCCCCGTCTTCGACCCAGAGCTAGCCAGATGGTAATCTTAGTTTGTGCTTGTAGGAAGCTGTTATCCTTGGGTCACTAAATCCGGTCTTTCCCGTAGCAGGTTTTAAATTATTTCTAAGCCTAAATATTGAGATGCTACATCGCAAGGTTAAATAAAACGATTATTTGTATTAACTTACCATCTTGTTCTGTTTGACATTGAATGGAATCACTACGAACGCCGTCACCTGCTGAAGTATAAGTAAGAACCTGCATAGTGTATTCGGTATACTTTTTAAAAAAATGTAAAAGTATATTTTTGCTTTCAAAGACGTGATTTATATATCTAGAGTGACACTTTCATCTATAAATATTTCATAGCATTAATTACAAACATAAATAAAGTCAAAGATAAAAATTTACGTACCAGGCCAAAAGTCTGGCTGCTTTCCTTCAGTTCATCTTAGACAATGCTGACTTCAACATGAACACGCTAGATGGTCTGCTATCTACGTCACGGGAATAATCATGGTAGTAACTCCTTATTGTTTCTATGGCACCTCACACCACTGTAGCACGAGTAACTAAGTACAGATCCAGTAAATGTGTTAGAAAAAGTGGTGGTATTGAACTGGAAATCTGTCGAAATTGCAGATATTTAGAGTCTTCACCTCATTCAAAATAAAACGTTGCCTTATCCAACATCTTCTCTGGCTGTATGGTAAGTGTTCAACAAATGTGAACCTGTCTGGATAAAACGGATTTATAGAGGTCACAAGAGAAAAAGGCTCATGAACGTCCCAAAGTGGTGTGCCTGTTTATCAATAGCCCTCAAAGAAAATGTCAGACATTCAATATGAAAACATGCTTTGCTACGTTCTATTAGCCGCTTTATATCAAAGCCCAGAAAATCACTACTAATAATCCTGAGTTTCAGAATGTTGTTGTGCGGCTAGGAGGTTTTCAAATCTTGATGTCATACATGGTGGAATTGGTTTAAAAGAACTTTTCTGTCTTGTCCACGCTGGGAACAGCGTAGTATGCATAGTTTAGCTTACCTAGCTCTGACCTGATTAATAACAGAAATTATCAGTTTTTCTGACGAAGAGAAAGTTGTACTTGAAGATATGCTGATGGGTAATAAAAATCAGTTGTTTTCATTGCTGCTGAAAATGAAGTGGTTCAAAAGCTGTCACTACGATATTCAAAGAGGCATTGCAGGAATTCAAAAATCGTGGACCAACAGCTAAAGTGTAAATAAATTACTTTAAATGACCACTGCAATAAAACAATTCATTGAGGCGGAAGGAACGGAAAATTGGGATCTTCATCTCACTTCCCTTTTGGCACTTTTTTACGCCAAATGCGCTTATTTGCACTCCCATGAAAAAATAGACATAATCGAGTACGAGAAAGTCACAAAAAAGGTTCTGGTTTGGCATTTGGTCTGAACAGACCCTGATGAAAAACCAAGAATCGTGGAATAACAGAAAGCGTTCTCACTCAATGGAATCTGGGAATATTTGTTACGAAATGGAGAAGTACTGTGACATTGCATCAACAGCAAGCAAATAGCATGTGGACATGCGTCCCTCTCGAGTTACTAGAAATAATGGCGCGGTTGAGAAGTTTTCCTACAAATGCCCTGCTGATGTCAATAAACAGTGGAATAATTGAACCAGCTGATGTAAATTGCCACCAGGCTCAAGAAGTTGGCCAGAAGCTCTAGAATTGTTGGTGGTAACCACAGGAATGTTACATTCAAGAATAAAGTGGTCACTCTTGTTCCAGCTACTAGTAGTGCTAAGATAGAGAAAAAAATTACTGTGGATCCGCTAATATGCTTCCACAGAATTTGTGTTGCAAAGCAGTCAAATAAAATCTTAAAAAATTTCTTTTTGAATTATCACCTTTCCTTGTGTCACTCTTTAATGAAGAGGGAATGTGGAGGAGCACCAAAACATCAATAATTTTGTGGTTGTAGATGGAGGCCACCTACTTCACAAAATTGTTTGGCAGCAAAACATGAATTTTGCCTTCATAGCAGAAAGTTACTTGAGATAGCTGCAATCACATTAAAGCTCGAACGTAGAGTAGTTTTCGATGTATATCCACCTGATGCTGCTGAGAAAAGCACTTAAAGTATGGAACGCTTTCGCCGAGCTACCATAAATTCATCTATGAAATTGTCTTTAATGACGCTACAGTTCTTCAAATTTCTCAAGCAAAATCCTTAGCAAACGACAGCAACAAAATGCGTTTGATTGACCTTCTGAAGTTAAGGATGCTAATGTATTAATTGTGCAAACGGCTGTTTTTGCAAAATCTCAGTTTGACAATATTTTTGTGGTTGGTGAAGATGTAGACTAACAGGATTAGCTCGTTCGAGAAACAATCTGTTTTCAAAAGTGTGGAGACGTGTTCTACTGCAGTTTTATCAGTCAGTTTTCTTTGTTTACCCATTCAGTGAATGTACTATTTGGGCAAGGAAAGATAAGATTCTGCTCTTTCATCAAAAGGAATCCACACTTGGAAAAAGAACTGGAATATTCTTAGACCCTGAAGTTAGCGTCGAACAAGTTGATTTACTTATATGAAGAAATTCCAAGACTCAAAACCTCAATAACTTGCGCTATGAACTTTTTGCAAAAGCAAAATTGAATCTAACTCGCTTGCCCCCAACCATAGATCATTACAGCAGGAAAGCATATAGTAGTGCCTGCAGTTGCCGGAAAGCAGGACTTAATTGCTCTTCCTTGTACACCTTTTACCTGGGGGAATCTTGCGAGAATGCCCCAGAATTTGAACTGGACAGTAATGAAGAGGAAGTTGTCCCAACCACTACATTTGAGCAAATCTACGAGAAACTGGAGAGCAAAAATCTGGATGATCTTGAGGTGGCTGAAACTAATAAACAGCCGACAGAACTTGAAATGGTTTACCCTGGTCCGTCAAAAAGGCAAGAAGTGTAGTCTTAATGTGGTCGTAGATAAAGGCTACAACATCATACACTATTTACTAAGATGAATACTGCTTTTACGGTTTCAATTTATATTTTTTAATAATAAAAAAAGGTTATAAAGGATTTGTAACAATAAAAATGTTTAAACATTTTCTGTTTGCTGCTTCTCTGTAAACAGGTCTATGACTTTGACTACAGAAAAATGGCAACTTAAAAAGAATTTTTAGGTGCATTTCAGGGGCTATTTATGGTTCAGAGCTCGTTTAGTGGTCGAGCTACTACAGATTAACTCTAGTTTAAATCTGGAAAGTATAATTCTTTCTGTGAGGTTAACCGTTTAGGAGCTATTTAGCAAAAACTAGGACAAGGTCGAAAAGTTTGAGGTTTTTTGACGTTGGAAAACTTGGATTTTATGTTAGGGCTTCAGTACTAATAACATATCAAGAAATCAGAACTACCCGATCTTTTGCAAACCAAGGCCTCTTTTTGGACAGATTGACTGGACTATTAGAGTTGGATTTAAAAAAAGTTTCACATGTTAGCTAGCTATCAAGGAAATAGTAGTGGAAGATTTTATCGCTGTCTTGCTCTGAGATTTTGTCATTTAAACTAAAACTTGTACTTATTGTCCTACAGTTCAAAATGCTTGCAGTTTGCAATTTTTGCCCAATTTTCTTTTCCTTTTTTTTGTTTTTTCATTGTTCTATGTCATTTTGGCTATTTTTATAACTTTTTGGGTTTGCACTTTTGCCTCCTCTTTCTACACATATAGTTTGCTGGTCTATTATTTACCAGGCAACCATATCTTGATGAGAAATAAGATAAAGTATTTATTCAGGTTGTAAGACTAAAATTGATTTTCTCGGTGTTTTTTTCCTTAATACCGACTATTCAGGTATTTGGTCATATAAACTGCCATTTCGTATTACCTAAGCAACTTTATATCAGAGGAACTATCTGACTATTTGCTCAGGTAAGTAGCACGCCTGAAAGTCTAAAAAAAGCAAACTAACCTCAAAATCAATTTTGGAAATGGTTTTGGGTTATCTTGAGAAAGGTCAAAAAACGACAATAAAAATACGGTTTAATCGTCTTTTTGTTACAGAAATTTTTCTTGTTTCAACTATGTAGTCTAGTTGGTTATCTACAAGCAAATAAATATCTTCAATACCTTTCGTGATAAATTTCGCTAAATTACCTAGTACTGTACGTAAGACAAAACAATAATTTTTATAGAAAGCTATAATGCTTACCCTTACATTAATAATTACCAAATTAAAATTTATGCAACAAAAGTTTCATGTTAAATATCGTGATGTAGATATTAACTGTTGCTACAAATAATGAGAGCAACATAATAACCGGTTTGTGTATATGATGAAAGTAACAGAGATAGGTAATTAGGAGAAGGAAGCAAGTTCTAGTTCCATTCAATTTCTCTGTCAATTTGAAAGGGAAAACATAAGATAAAAAAATTGTTCTGTTTAATTATTGTTTTATTAAGAAAAAGTAATAAATAAAATTGTTAAAAGTTGCATATTACAATAAAAAGGTACAAAAAACTTAACAGTGTAAGGTAAACAACAACAAATACAACAATAAAATTAAGCTAAAAATCTATAATAACAAAAAAAAAGACTAGTAAACGTTTGTATGAGGTGAAAGAGCGTTAAAACAAGTTTGTAAATCACTCAGAGTATCGTTTATTCGTAGCCTCCATGACCACCATCTCCTCCAACATCACCACCGGCACCACCTCCGTAACTATCTAAACCGGCGCCACCAAGATCACCACCTCCTTGTCCTCCGTAGTCTCCACCTTCGAATCCACCGCCGTATCCTCCTCCCATACCGCCACTTATATCACCGCCTTCTGAGCTTGCGTGACCACCTCCGTAACCGCCTTCGAATCCGCCACCGTAACCTCCGAGACTACCACCGCTGCCGCCGCTTTCGTGACCTCCGCTGCTGAAGCCGCCGCCTCCTCCGAAGTCGTATCCGGCGCCGTGTCCGCCTATACCTCCAGATGAACCACCGGAGCTGTGTTGGATATTATGGAGAAGGGCAGGACCGTGACCACCACCGATACCGGAGCCGCTATCTCCACCGTGACCACCTCCAAAACCTCCTGACCAACCGTGGCCAAAACCACCACCAAATCCGTGACCGCCGCCTCCACCACCTCCGTGGGATACTATTTGACCTTCATCGATGCCACCGCTGTATCCAATTACTTTGTAGAATTCACCACCTCCACCACCGCCGCCGCCGCCGTGTCCAACGTGCTTAACGACAGTGTGAGTGTGATGAATTGTTTTTACTTTGTAAGGAATATGGATAACAACCTTCTTGTGGCTGAAATTAAAGAAGATTTTTAACTTAACAAATTTATGAGTTTGTCTTCATCAAGAATATTTACCCTCCATGTCCACCGCCTCCAGCATTACATAATTCAAGAACGAGAAGTAATCCCAAGGAAGCAAACTGTAAATAAACGAAAAAAATATTTATTGTACGTTACGAAAAAACAAAAAGAAAAAAATTGAACTCACCGCTAAACGAGTGGTCATGATTTTAGGGATTGGTGTTGTGTTACTCTACTTTAGCTAACACTTATCGAACTCTGAATGAAATGTGATGCTCTAGCTTGTTGGACACGGTATTTATATGCTACCATTTTGTTTTAAAAATGAAAGGAAAAAGACATTGTAGCGTAAATCTTGAAAGTAGATGAAAAACGCAACGGAGCATTTACCCCGATTTGTTTTCTTTGTCGAATAGTTAGTTGCAACTGTTCTTGGTTATTAAAGAGGGGCGCGATATGTATTTATTAATTATTTCTAGAATAAAACGAACTTTCCACTTGCTCTCAAATTACGTTCACTCAGATCATCATCCAATGCTTCCATAGCCAACTTATGCACTCGATTGCCTTTCTAATTATGCTACCATTCCCTTTCATCCAGAAAAACGGTCAATAATCCAAAAATGAAATATTATCAAATCATCATTCTTAGTGGAACATTTGGGCATGATAAATCAGAAACCAAAAAATCTTTAGTAGTAACAGTAGTAGTAGCGAACGGTTGGAAAATTTTAGCATCTTTGATTAGGATTTTCTTTTACTCGGTGATATAGTGATTGCAAATAAGAGCTATCTCTTTTGGTTATTAGAATAATTGATTACACATCATTCTCTAATAATAATAATAATAATTTAAATTTATTATAATGAATATTGTAAGCAGTGATCGTCAGTGTGTGATATCCGGCAACATTATTTAATGTTAATTACAATGGCTTTCTTAAATCCTTTCAAACATTCGTGTTATAAACTATGTGAAATCGTCGACACTTGGCAGTAGTGCTTAGTGAAGCCACCTTACGATTCGGTATGGCTAATTATACTTTAAAAACGGTACGTTAATTAAGATTCAAGAGAAGAGAAGAATTAATATAATTGTGATTTTTTTAAGTTAATTATCATTATTATTATTATTATTATTATTACTAAAAGTAGTTTATTTGCAGTGCATTTCCTTCTGGGTCCTCCTAGTGGCAGTTGCATACTATAATTGCTCAGCTTACGTATTTGACGGGTACGTAGAATCAATCTACTTTAAAATAAGTGCAAGGTTAAGGTTATTTTCAATGCAGTCTTAAACACAAATGAAAGTTAATTTGTGCATTTAAGGAATTCCCTCGAGGGAAAATAGAAATTCAATAAAAATAAAAAGAAACAAGATCAACCTGAAAAAAATTGCAAACTTGAAATGTATCCAAATATGTAAATTAAAAGAAAGTAGATGTTATAATATGCAACTTTTTATTTAGCTCTTTTATATTTTAATTTAAAAAGGAAGGAAGTTGCATAAATTTTTAAGTTTCCAATTGAAAATTCCATGATAAAATTTAAACTCATTAAGTGTTAAAATAAACTTTGTTAATTTAAAACGATAAAATCAGACTTTCTTTAATTGTTGAAACAGTTCTGAAGAGCAAATTAAAAGTGTATTACTTGATCTAAATTTAATTAATTTAATTGGTCGAATTTAAATGATTTTATCATAAATTAGTTAAACCTAATCGATGTTTATAAAGCATTTTTCAAATAACAAATTAGAATTTTAGGTTAAATAACTGTTACATTTAGAAATAAAATTCATTTAACAAAATAATAATAATAATACGAAACAAAGAAAAAAAAGTTTCCTAAATACGTGAAACTGTTTGAAGATTTTGTGCATATTTATTTCTCGAATTGTACCTTAAGAGAAAGCATTTGATTAATAGAAATTTAAACTACAATCAGACGCTTTCAGAGTGTAACATTTCCCATGGATTATTAGAAAACATGTTTAACCTTTAAAAGTAATTAAGTTGCATGATAGTAAAATAAAAATAGTTTTTGACAAAACAGTTTGAAGTAATAAATTCTGTAACATAAACCGTCTGAAAAATTACCTTTGATTCCACCGGAATAACTCTTTGGCTGCCTTGGGAACGTATGGGAGTAACAAAACCTTTACATACTCTTGTTTTCTTATACAACACAATTTAAATTAAATACAAAACCCCAAAACATAAAATTTATTGACTTTGAAAAATTTAATACAATTTATCTTTGCTGGTTTTAACATGTCAGGATCATTTCTGTGGCTTTTGTAGGAGTGTTATAAGGAGTGATAAAGGTATTCGCTGTCTGACTTAATTGGCCCAAAAGGAAACTTTAATAAGGAAGTAAAAAATATGTCCTGTCGCCCACCGACTAC
This sequence comes from Ignelater luminosus, assembly GCA_011009095.1. Taxonomy (NCBI): domain Eukaryota; kingdom Metazoa; phylum Arthropoda; class Insecta; order Coleoptera; family Elateridae; genus Ignelater; species Ignelater luminosus. The sequence continues at coordinate 12,470 of VTPC01000865.1, forward strand.
TAATATCCTCAATAGAGGTCGTGTATAGGAAATGGCTAATTAGAGGTGCGATAAATCTGAAACAAAGCACGCCACCTGTAAATTGGAGAAATTGATGGACTATACCAAACACGAAGGCTCGTGGGCTTGTTGATTTTTTTGGCACTGTTTACCGGAATTGTTACCTGGATCTTGTTAGTATTGGGTTTTATCTTCTATCATTACGCTGCATTTAAACTTCCACTCCTGCGGCGGAATACTAGAAGGAGCGGCAGCGTCCTCAAAGTGGTTACAGAAGAGAATGATAATGTTCAAAAGCGGTGTTATCCGTGAATTGAGCCAGACTGACGGAGTCCATCCAGGGGACACGGCAATAAAATATAAACAAAGATAGAGATGTCAAGACGCTTATACAAAGCCACTGTGGTGAGTGTAGACTTTGGAGAATTTATAGAAAATCTCAACAAACCGCAGTGATCAAAAACGATCAAAAACTGCTCAACTTTTCTAAAGTAGCAGAAACCAGAGTTTTTTAATTAAAGAAACAAAGATCTTTCAAATACCGAAAAGACTTTTAGACATTAATAGTAATTCTTGAGTTTATATTTGTGGTTCTACAACATGGATGGAAACCAAAATTTGAAACTTTTGAAATGTGCAAGGAAAACGTTGTCATGAAATCTTATTGCATATTTATGTTATGTGGATCAACTTCCACCAAATTTCTAGTTAGTACTGACAAGATTTGCTGGGATTTTGACTTTTATTTTGTTAACTACGCCTATTTTTATGATAACAGAGGAGTGACTGCATGAAAACCACATGTGGCAGGAGTCAAGGTCAATCGCTGTATTCTATCTGTAGATTTGGGCAGTGTTTGCTTATACGGACCAATTTGCACCTTGCACATCCCCGTTCTACTAAAGAAAAACTAAAGAAAGTTCAACTGGAGGACTAATGGGATAGTGCAGATTAAAAGATAAAGGTATGATTATCTGTTATGGTAACCTTCATATTTAATTCATTTAAAAAGACACAAATCCTATCAGTGGTAGAAGAATAAATTAGGAAAATCAAGAGTAAATACTTTTTTAGAAAGAGAAAAAGTATAGAAATATTTAGATGGAGTTTTTTACAATTGGAAGGTCTGATCTTCGGAAGCTACATGAAACCCAATTTAAGGAAAGGGCAATTGAAAAATAAGAAAAAACAGAAGATAGGGGTAATGCGAAAATAAAAGTTTGTAAACTTTTAGATGCACATCTTAGTGTCATTTTTGAAAAATATAAATAAACTGGAGATATAAAACTAAAGACAAAGAAAGAAATTTTTAATTTAATTAATTCAGGAATTAACTAAGAGAAAAATCACTGTACAAAAAAGTTTCTTCCAAGATTAATTAGGTGAAGATGTAGTGATATCTATCCGCACAGCTGCTGAATCAGCTGACAGGTGGCATGTGACGTATTTATTTTGCTGACTAAACATGAAAAGAAGATTAATTAATATAAAGCATGTCATCAGGGCAGATTTGCAGTTAAATTTAAAATGGAGATTTTTAGCAAAATGTGCATTTTTCAGAAAATTGATTCTTAATAAACAACGAAATAAACCATGAGTTATTATTTAAGATTGAAGTTATTAAATAGTGACGTTCCCTTGCCAGTAAAAACCAATTTTGCTCAAAATGTAATTTTTAAAAGACAGATATTTAGTTGCTTTTAGCTGTTCCAGTTTTGGAGTTAAACTGCATTTAGTTATAGATATGGCCCACCTTGTACAACAGTATGCTACAACTGTATTTAGATAATAGAATTTTTCTTTGATTCTCAAGTTTTCCTTGCTCATTTTTTATAGCTCTCATTTTAATTACTACTTAATAAATATGTAGGTACTGAAGGACAGCAACAATAATTGCAAAAATAGTTATTATAATCGTGAGAAACTTTAATAATTAAAAATTCTATTTGCATAAGCTCTAAACAAATTATTCTTGTTAGAAATTACACTTGTTTTCCGGGAAAATGGAAACAACTTAATGAGAAATTATTTACTTTTGTTAAAATAATTGTAAAATGTAGTTTTATTTAAGTTTTAATGTTATATCATAATTATCTTCAAGCAGTTGCCTGTCTTATTCTTTTCACTATAGAAATCAATTTTACTTTTTGCTAAGCAAATTTTAAAAAATTTATGAACTGGAACTTACTATCAATAATATCTTTTTTTATTTCATTCCAACAGAAGGTTTTACAGCCTAAAGGGGAAATAAAAATAGTTTAGAAAATCACTCTCACTTTATTTACGCGTGAGTGAGTTTGATATTGAACTTCAAATGCGAACATCGGGAGCAGATAAGGTTGACGGAGAAATTTTATAACAAGTAAATCCTTATTTATTATTATGACTTACACAGAAGCTTGTCCATATTTAATTTATGCCATTAAGTGGACCGGTTAAGTGTTCAGTGAGTTTCTTTAAATAACGAAATTAGTTTCAATGGAATTTTTTTAAAAGCCTTGCCTTTAATTATCTTCACACCCAGAGTTACCATTAAAGTTATAAAAATAATAAACAAATATTAAGAAACTACATAAAATTGGTAGAGTTTGAAAGAACAACAGATTAAAGAAATATTTGTAAAGAGAAGTTACTTGAAAAGTAAGCTTTCCCGGAATCTTGAATCAAGACAAGGTAAAATTCTTCAGTACCCTAGAAAACATTGGCATTTAGAGCAAACTTTCTATTGTCAACAGAAAATTAATTAAATAATCACTAGTATTGTTTCATACATTCCGTTGCCGAAAGCAAAAATCCGTAAATACACTTTTGAGCATCTTAGAGCAACGAGAAACTTTCAGATAGCAAAGAAATTAGCACTTTTGTACAACAGAAAAAGAAGAAGAAATTAATTAAAGTAGTTTACTTTGCCGCAAGATGGTATGAAAACGAGAAATTTCAAAAAAAAGTATACACAGCTTTATTAAAAACTTCTCTACGGAGTATTTGTCTCGCTTAACTGTTGATAGGCCTACCATCATCACACGATGTGGTTATCTATAAACCTTTGAGAAATTAATCATTTCAAAATTTTCTTGAAATTAAGGTTAAGAAACAAGGAGAACGAGATAGAAAAAGTAGAAAATAAGAGAAACAGTCTGAAAAACAAATTGGATTCATTGATGAAACAATGAACACAGATTTTCAACAAACACAAGAAGAATTAAAAAGTGAAAAGCAAATAAAACCATAAAAATAACAATAGAAGAAGAAAATCAGATGAAGTTTCAAAGAACTGAAAAATATGAAAAAAAACTGGTAGGACACCCCAACTACTAGTTAAAAGAAAAAGTATAAATGTCATTCCTACAACATAAGGAAATTCGCAAGGGAGTTTGCATCAGCCCAGACAAAAAAACAATAAATCAAATGGGCAATGTTACAGTAGATCATATTTATGCATCACAAATATTAGATGCTGATAATGACACATTATGGTCAGAGTAAGAATAGACAGAACAATCGAGTAGAAGAAAAAGTTGAAGAGGTTGAAATATAAAATAGAAGGAAGATAGTAGAAATAAACGAAAAATAGAAAGTTATAGAAGCAACGATAAAACAAACAGCAGAACAAAATTTAAAAATGGTGGAAGAAAGAAAAGAGAACAGCAAAAAAAACATAGGTACTGAAGATAATAGAAAAAAAATTTAACAAGAAAAACATAACAGTATAGTTCACAAAAGAACCCAAGTAGTAAAGAAAAGTTACCAGTCAAAATTGATAGTGGAACAAAACAATAAGAAAGAAGTAGTACGAGACGAAATAGAATTAAAGAAGTATATGGATCTAACATTCTTCACAGCTGCTGGATGATTGAACATTATCAAGCGTAATTTACAAAATACTAGAAAAAGTAATAGAAAAAAAATTCGCAATAGTATAAAACACAGTAATAGGATATTATCCATGTGTGTTCAGAAATAATTGGCAATCAAATACAAGAAAATTGCTGAAAGAATGTGCATGCAATATTCTTTAACGTTAAGTAAGCTTACGACAAAGTTAAAAGAGAAACAGTTCAAAAAAGACGACCAGATTGGTGATAACGAGATTGAAAGGACCAGATAGTCAAGCAAATGTCAAATTACAAGATTATAACTTGATGAGGTTGCAGCAGTAGGTAAGAAGAGTAGACAGAGATCATCCATCCGTCCTGCTACAGGAGGATAACTGCGTGGATAATCCCTTACCTCTTAACCTCTTTGCTCATCCCTTCACCCATCCTCCAGCAGCGCGAACTGTAAATGGATTGTGGTTCTGAAAATAATCGTTTATGCCAGCCTCTCAAACAACGAGAATCCTACATCCCATCCGTAAAATACTCACTCCAGCTACTTCCTACCAACTCCGCCAAACAGCAGCAGAACCACCGCGGTTACCAGTTCAATCAACTTTCCAATACTCAACATCTTCATCATCGTCAATTCATCAACTCAAGCAACCAAATTATTGAAACTTCTTCAGGGTCACCATCTGAACGAAAAGATCAACATCCATCCATTATTCCACCACCACCATCAGTACCTTCTCGACGAGAGTCGTGTTTAGCATCCACTAATACCACTTCCAAGGCTTGAGAAAAAAAACCTTTGGGCGTAGCAATATCAATGATTAAGTCAGTAGGGTTTTTTTGACTCGTTTTAGCTTTTTGGGGAGGCTCAACCTTTTGATCCGGTCAAGTTAGTTGAATTCGCCTTCAAGAAACTTTAAATCGAGCTTTAGGATTTTCTAATCTTAATGAACATTTCAAGTCTTGACTTTGTAGGTTGGTGAAGCATTTAAGTATATTGAAGTTTTAGATCAGTGTAGTTTTTTGGGTTTTCATTGCAACGTAATTTGATACTCTTTAAAACAGTCTTAAACTTTCAGGCAGTGCTTATATTAGATTTGAGCTCTCATTACCGTCATCTTTTCTCTATATGAAAAGAAATGTTTAAGTTCCAATCTGTAGGACAGTTTATTTAGAGATCCTTGAAATAAAAAAGGTCATAATCTTGTATATCAATAAGAACTTTAATTCTGAAAATTTGATGCCCGAGGTGGAAACAAAAATCTTAAAGTTCATCCAGGATTGCATAAGACTCAAGCTAATGCGTTTTATAACCTAGGTAAAGATAAAAATGAAAAATCCATCAGGTTTGCATTTGATTATCGGAAAATCTGGCAAATTCGTAGCTGTAAAATCAATACTTTGTACTTCGTCACAGCAGTCACAGAAAGATCGAGTCAAAGTAAGCTTAATACAGATAATGTGATAATGTGGTGGATGTGGAGGTGAAAATAAAAATTCAACTTTAATAGACAAGTTTTTCTCTACACATGAAACAGTGATCGGTCACTTGTATATTTCCCCAGATGAAGTATTTGGTAAAACAAAAACCAAGAAGATTGTTACGTTCCAAACCTATGCAAAAAACATTGAAAAAGTGGGAACTGTTTACTATACAAAATAGGTAAAGCATGGAGGAGTGAAGCCAATAAAGTACCAAAGAGACTGATCAGTAGGCATTTTAAGTTCCAGCCTTCAAAGAGCGTTGTGATATCACAAAATCAAAAAGCGATCAACTTAAGGTTAATGAAGCTTCAAAGAGTTCAAATCAATTTGACGGAAAGTAGCAGAAGAAACATTATGATGATGAATGGAAGAACGGGTCCTTTCAAATTTCAACAAGCATTTGAAAATCCAGGAGTAACTGAAAGATAAGAACCAGATTTTTAGTCTTTGGAATTTTTGAGTTCTCTATCGTAAAATTGGTAAACTACATATTTTGAGAAACTTACTAATTTTGACAACAAGGTTTCTTTGGAATAACATAACCTGTACATTCAACATGATCGCTAATGTCATGTAAAGATTGCTAACAAAAAAGAAAGAATAATCATAAATTCAAAGACAGTACCGATTCAAGTCAATTAAATGTGATCATAACGGAGTAAACCTTTATTGATATGCACGTCTCAATTTTCATTAAATTAAATTTAACTCAAAACAGATCATTTTGTTAGCAAGAAGTAAATAATGTGATCCATGCAAAAATAGACAAGAAACAAGAGAATGCTAATAAATCTGCACATTTTATTGACAAATAAAGAATAAAAAAGTGAATAAATTAAAAAATGAAACAAATAAGATCTGATGATGATTTATAAAACATTCTTTTCAAGGTTTGGTCGCCGTGTTCAATAAATATTTAGTCTCTGCGATGTCTCACAATATTACCTTTCACTATAAAATTAGTACACTGTAAAAATTAATACACTCACTACATTGTTAATTTCACAATAAAACATCAAACTGTAAATAAAATCTAATCCTAAATTATGCTTTTTAAAGAAAAATTGAAGTGCGCTTAAATAATTTATTTATATATTTATATTTAATCCACGCAAAATTCATTTTTAATAACAACTTCCAGCTCGCTTGTATCAGCGAATCTAAAAAATTCCTTAAATTAAATTAGACACTGCTTATTAACGGTTGTAACCATGAACTTGGCGAATTGCATTTTGTATAATGGTAATTATCTTGTTACATTACCATCTGTGGTCTACATAACAAAAGAGCGAAACGAATTCATTTTAATCTCATAATGACATCACGTTACTAAGTTTAATAAAATTATTAAAAAATTGTTTTAAATGTAAAATGATTGAGAAGAACAGACGCATTATATCACATTTTAGTTTATTTTTAACCGTGATTTGCAGTTTTTGTATTCATTAAAAATAAGAATAGCAGTTACGGTTAATTTTAAATACAGCATGGGGCAATTATTAACATATTTATAGCAGAGGAAACAGATAAATTGTAATTATTTGTTTTGTTAGTTAGAGGCAACCAAATAATACAGTAGAATAATTTACACAATATTAAAATATGAATTAAAAAAATAATAAATAAAAAAGGCAACCAAAGTCACACTACGAAGCATCTCCATCATATCAGCGACGTTATCACTGATGCGGAAACTATTTTCGACATATCTTTCATTGAGAAAGAGTCAACACGAAGTTATTTTGCTTGTCAGTCTGTGTATCAAGCATATCCGAGTGTAGTGGGCTGCCAACTTTGTATAGCAGAGCACGTAAATTTATAGTTAAACAAGAAATTATAACAGGTGGCGAAATATAAATTTTGTAAATATTATTTCTTTTAATTCTGGATGCAATAATTTCAGAGAGGATTAAAAAATAATTATTTACATTAAAATCAAAATAATTGTAAACTAATTTTGATAATATTGTGTATTAGCTTCAAAATAAATCATAATTAATCCTTACTTAATAATCATTGTTTGAGAATAAAATACAAACAAAAACAAAAAGCGGACGACCAAAGAGCCATCTAGATTCACCAGCCCCTACTACTTGCTTCGGGCATTCTGCTCTCTCGTACAGGTTAGAGCAGAATCCAATTCTTCAAGCAGTTCAGCTTCCCATAAAGCAAACCTCCACCTCTATAGGCAGCCTTGACTCGTAGAATTAGCTCGAAATTCTATCCCTAGATGACCAATTGTCGTCCTTGCTAAACATTATATATCCGATGTACTTATACAGAGCAACAAGGTAAAACAACGCAAAATGTAATTTTAATAAACATTTTCGTTATTTAATTTTTAAAAAAAGCAGTCAACGAACTAGAAGTAATCGTATTGTTAAAAAAAATCTTGATATTGTACGACTGAAATTACCTTTTGTTAGTTCATTAACAAGTTAAAAATATTTCAAAATATTTACTAATTTAGATAGTACTTCAATACTTATTGGCACAAAAAAAGACAGCTATAGTCACATCTATGAATGAACAAGCCCTGACTAGCCCCCCTATTTTCAAAAGAGCAGCCAACTTCATATAAGTAAAGGATGTGTACGTATACGCCTTTACGGAAGATTTAGACTTGTAGAACGGACTTGATATCTACCTCCAGATGCACCGTGCTGTCCACCTTGCAATCCATCCTTTATGCATATGAATAGAGAAATGTATAAGAATATAATGGGAAATGCAATTTTATTAGATATTTACTTTATTAAATTATTTCCAAGATGATAATAAAATTATTTTAAAAATTATAATTAGAAGATAATCTTGCGTTTGTAAGTTTGTAATATTGAAGTTTAGTTTGCTTGCAAATTTAAAATAGTTTTGTGTAAGAGAGACATTCTAAATACGATATTTCAGCATTAACTATAAAATAATAACTAAATATAATTTCTATAGACGGTAAAAGTGATGATGTCACAAACTTTTTAAATTTCAATCTAAATATTTTTTTCATAATACCATGGAGAATGCATAACAGAATAAAATTTGCTGCAAAGTCTTTTAAATAAAAAATTTGGTCATTTCTATAAAACTATCTGATCCGAATTCTCATCAAGGGTTCTAATGGCTGATGAACTTCGCCTATCTAGAAACTCATCTGAACGATGCGCAAACGATTAGCAAACTAGTTCCGCCTGACTAGAAGTTAATCAGTATGAAAGTATTAACTAGACTATCTTTTGACCTAACTATTTTACTAAATGTATCAAAACAACCATTGAACAAGAAGTATTTGCCATAAACCACACAAAACGCAAGGAAGCTACCAAAAACAACCAAGCGAAGAAAACAACCATTGGACCAAGAAATAATTCTACGTCAAAGTTTTTTAATTAATTTCACAATCTGTAAAATTGTATGTGCGTCCCCATAGATCTTTTACAGAGCCGTTTAAAATGTTTAGAAATCCCCGTTCTTCAATGCAGGGGAATCTCGAGTTCCTAAAGTAGTGCGCTTCGAAGTGGGAAAACAAAACAGAATAACCTTCCAGGAACATAGACATAGTAGTTCTCAAAACCACAGACCTTAATCTACCTTCCACCTCTTTATATGCTGTAATGTTGTATTAAATCGCCAATATAACTTAGAATTTTTTTTATCGGTTTCGCTGTTTGGTTTATATTTTTTACCGCTGCCACCTTATGGTAAAGTAAACAACTGATTGTCCTATACAGTCCAATATTTGACAAAGTGGCAATCTGTAATCTTGTCAAAAGATCATAAAAGCAGCGTTAAGAATCTCTTTAGAATTGTGGATCTTGTTGAAATATTTTTCTAGTTCATCTCAACTATTGATTCAAAGTTATCAAGAGAGTAGTATCAAGCAGTATAAGGGCAATAAGACTTGTGCTAATTTTTAGAAGTGTGTACGTTAATACAATACCTATTGTACATACCCAGCTGATAATTTCTTTGCCAAGAAATATTTTTGATCAGGAGTTGTTTGATTCAAATTGTGCCTTTTTTGTGTGATCTTCAGCCTTTGAGATTTTTGCAATATTTATTCAGTAATACTAGCCCAACAGTGCTTGGGACACTGGGTTCTGTATTTTAGAAACAAGGAGTCAAACGTAATCAAAGAAAGCTAATTTTCTTAGTTGTTTGTAGCTTATCGTCGGTCTTCAATTTTAGTTAAATGCACCCATACCTTAAACAATATTTATCAGAAAAAATCATTTCCTTGTTCCATTATGTTTGTTCTATCATAAACAAATTAGATGAGAAGTCGGTATTTAGCCTGGTGAAGAAAAAAACAAATCAAATATGTTGAGTAAAATGTGCTTTGCTTCATTTGCCAAAATTCTGCTGTTAGATGTCTGGTAAATTTTCCACCTACTAGAGGAGTGCAAATCCAGTATCTTACTCTCTTTTTGCAATAATTTGCTGATAACGTACCAAAAACGTATAAAATTAATTGCTTAGTTTTTCTTAATACAGTTACTTTGTGGATGATATCTGAATAATTTCATACTAGATGTGAAATTTTGTCATAATGTCTACTGCATTTTTGGATCCATCTTTACATGCCTCTTTTGCATAATGTCTAATGCTAACCAGAGCTTAATTGATTTCTTCTAGTTAATGGTCCTAATCCTTCTTCAGCAAAAATAGAAATCTGTCTTTACATTCTTTTGATTTTCTGGTAAAAAAAGTCATTTTTGAAATTTGCTTAGCACTATTAAATGAGTGGTAGGTGTAATTCTTTAAGTCTCTTTATCGACTTCTTGCTTTTGATGTATTATACATTCCAATACGTTTCTTTAACCTGGAGATACTCAATAACCAAATTAAGAACATTACTGAGTCTGTGTTTTTCTGTGTTTCGTTAGTTTTATTATTATCAATTAATATTAGTACATAAGAATGTTTTGGAAAAAGAAATGAAGACTATACTATGATGGAGGTGATTTCTTACACAAAATCTCTTCTGATGATGATGAAAATAATTTCGGTAGTAGTTCATTTTGTGAAAAAAAAGAGAGAGAGACTTTGAGTTATTTTCTGAAAATGAACAAAATCTAAATAAAGGTTTCAAATTGTTTTGAAAAACATTGTTGCAATCACTAACGTAATTCGGTATTCTAAGGCAACTGATTGAGAAATCTACAGATAATTTTCTAGGATTAACAAAAGATGATCAAAAAATTGAAAAGTACATACTCAAGCTTTTAAGAAAGAAGAAATATGAGAAAAAGAAGGAGACGGTAGGTTCAAAGGGTAATGTAAGTTTATAAGCTGTCAATCAGCGTGCCTCAGTTCTAATGGTTTAATCTCAGAACAACAGTATTCCAAAGTATAGAAACTACTGCTGAACACTTGGACATTTATTAGGAAGGTTCCTCAATTTCGAAGATTTTCGGGTTATGAAATTATCATCTTTCGATAATGAATTATTCATTTATAAACTAGATATTTGCTTGTTTGATGGTAATGAACCAAAATTGAGTAATAAGTCTTTTAGAAGAATTTGGACAAATACGTACTTTACGTGATAGTCATGAAACCAGCCGATGATCAGCTCAGAACTGTAAGACTGATAATGAAGAACGAAGATGAGCAATGCCTTATACCATCTTTAGAAGGCCAGAAATCAGAAATTCTATTAGCAAAAATGGTGTGATAACTCTGATATCATGACTAAGGTGCTATCGCAATCTATTCTCTTAAATGATCACACTGACATAAGTTTAGTTCTGATCGAATATTGACAATCTTTAAAGCAAAATACGCTATCAGTAATTATTAAATAATTTTTTCTGCTTTAATTCATTTACCTCTGATTTAAGCTTGAAGGAGTAAATTGTTTTTATGCAAATTCAAAAAAGAATTATATTGTAAAAGAAACTTTTTATTATCAAATGCTGTTTTCGCTCCATTTATGCGTTGATTGTAGAAAGAATGCATTTACGTGTTTTTATTTATCTATCTAATTGTAAGAAAAAAAGGAATCGTGTCAGGTAATTCGATATATAATAATGTTTAATGCGGATTAGTTTAATAATTTTTAATTAAAAGACTTAAAGATTTCTTTTTTTTATAATAAATTAATTTAAAATAATTTCTAAACATTTTTAATAGTAACATAAGAAAGTCACAATTTAAGTACAATTTTCACCGAACAACTAACCATCAAATACCTAAAAGGTTATTAGCAAATTAATAAAAAACACTAGAAAAAATTACCGTAAGTATTCTCTAACGCGTAATTTCCGCACAACATTATTACCTACTATTAATCTAGAAAGTAAAACTAAACAAGTTAGCTAATAATCACCATATTATTGTGTGCATTACATCCGCTAATCTAATATTTTTTATATTAAAAGGAAACATCCTATTCCATTACTGGAGGTATATCCTCCGAACGTTCACCTCTACTTTGAAGAAGAACCACCGGCCCATTTCAAATACGTACCTTCACCTGGCGCACTAATTTATCCACTCACATCAAAAGAAAAGGAGGAATTATATTTGAAGCTATTAGCGTCGAAACGTTATCAGAAATCGTTAGATTATCTCTATGGTAGACTGAATTCCTTTAATTTGAAAGTTGTTCAAGGAGGAAAGTGTTGTGATGGTAGTGGTGGTAATCAATGGTTTGGTCATGGAGGTCGTGGAAAATATCAGTTTTATTACAACAACGGCAAGCTGATCAAACCTGTCTTTGGGCCAGGCTATCGTTATACTAACCAAGTTCAGAAGTACCGTAATTCAGACGTTAAACCGGTTGTTGAGCATATCGAAGGAGACTTAAAATATGATTTTAGAACAAACACGCATTCATTTTAGAATTAAAACAGAAAAGGATTTGGAATGTGATAATTAATTTTTAAGTAAGTAAGCGGGTTTATGGGATATGTGCAATTAAAAGCGAATAATTGTAAATGAAAATTAGGGGTTACTTTTGGTTTTTTGCATTATTTGTTGCTTTGTGCTATTTGGCGTGAATGTACTTCTCAGCTTTTATTAGATAATAAAAATTGTAGAAGCACTAACCATAAAAACTCATTCTTCTTTGTAAAAGCAACATAAAAAGTGACTTTTGTACAAATATAAATGGGTAATAAATGATAGTACTCCTACTGTTATGTTAATTTTCATTGCGGCCAGTATTTTTTAAAAAGTTTACTTGAAATTGTTTTCAAAATGTATTTAGAAAATTTAGAGAAGTTATTTATTTTAACTAATGTTAATTTATTAATGTTGTGTTGAAAATAAAGTTTTTTTTGTTTATGTGATGTTTATTTAACTTCTTACAATTTCTCAACATTGATTAATTAATTTTTGTACAACAGAACTATAGGAACGAATTCACAATCTCAGAAAACAACAACAACGTGCTCTTGGTTATTTATTTGGCAGAAAGTTAATTTGGGTTCAATGAAGCTGACCTTAGTAATGTCAAAAACTTTATCACACAGCACAATTCTGTCCAAGATTGACTTGAAAGCTAATTGAATGAGCTTAAAACATCTCCTTTTAAATCTATAACGAGCAAAGAACTTCTCAGAGCAACAGTCAGACTCTATCAAACGTTTAAAGAAGAAGAACTCAAGAGAGGAAAGTTCATAACTCAGGGAAAACTTTTGCCATCTCTTCCTTTATCTTCCAACGTTTCGTATTTACTTTAGGTCATAGTTTTATACTCTTTTTGTTACAGGAACAGTTTATAGGCCTAACCCGTGAAGGATGAAGATTCTATACATTTCGATATGTTTATCAAAGGCAGAAGATGTAGTAGGTACAGAAAGGTAAGAACGTAAAGCATAAAATGCAAAACTTACGTTCTGTTTATTTACGTGTTTTGTGTACTTATTTGTGATGTGACATGCATATTTGGATAAAGTCGAGTAATGTAAGTCTGCAAACTATTGTAAGCTTTTAAACCGCAGAATTTCACGTAGCAACACATTTGCAGAAGTTTCTGTATTGTAAACATTTGTAAATATGTTAGTAGGTTAGAGATTGTAATGTAAGAAAAAGATTATTCACCACTTTTATTTGGTCTTAGTTTGTTAGCATAAACAATCTAGTTTTAAATTTGCCTGTTGGCTACAAAACTTCAAGTGAGAGGTATTATTGCAGTAAATTTAGTTACCAATGGGTTTGGTGTTAAATAAAATATCCTGGCAACTCCAAACCCATGAAATTATCACGCTTAGATTAAAGAATATCTTTAACAAAGCTTTTAAGTAATTGTTTATCCTAAATCCAGAAATTATATCATTGACTGGACATTTTACTGCATCCAAATTATTTTGGCTTGACATAATCCGTTAACAACGCATTTGAATATCATATAACTGACACCATACTGCTGTTAAGATTTTATGTAAACCAAGGGTTTTTGCATAGTGGGACATCTAAGTCTGTTTCAGGAAATATATTGCCTTTGGAGAAAGCTGCCACGACGTCGAGCTTCATCTGCGTACATACAAATTAGTCTTAGCAAATATATGTGTAAGTATCAGCTAAGGCAAGGCTATCTTAGCCTATTTCTCCATAGTGTCATTCCAAACGCTGTCGGATAAGTGAATTAGTTGCGGGATTTCTTTTCCCTCGCTTTGGCCCCTTTAATATTCAGAAACCTTTCGTATCGACCTTCGAAGGGCATAAGGCCCTTAGAACCCGGCCCGTCTCCGATGATAGAGCTAAGCAAAGTGGCATACCTATTATTATATGTTGCGTAAATTATCAAAGGGTTATTAAACCCATCTTTGCACGTAACAAACCTGCTCGGTTGCTTATCCAGCATTTTTTTAAATGCCTGAACAATACAAGTTTATTGCCACACTAGCAAATTTAATCTAGTCAAGGCGCTAATGCCATCACATTTTATTTTTATACTCTCCAAATATATTATTCAACTATTTGCGTGCAGTTTGCTATGTATCAAGTGAGATGTAAAAAGAAGATAATTGTAGCTGTTGTTGATCTAAACTAAAAGGTAAAATGGGCATTGTGCTGTTCAGCTATCAGTACATAATCAGTCTCTTAAAATCTCACCTTGACAAATCGTTGCACAAGCTATTTTAAACTTTAAACATCAAAAGATGATTAAAGAAATAAAATTTTCAGTTTAAAAAACATGAAATTATCGGATGGCTCTAGAAGAATGCGTCCTGCTTTGAGGTTAAATACCTTCACCTGTGATAAAACTAAAAAAAACAGTTTCTTACAATTTTCTAGCAAGAAAATCCTGTAAAGTTTTACTTCTCCATGTTGAAAAACAATGACGTTGGAAATTCTCAAATGTGACAGTTCAAAAAAAACAGATTCTTCATGGCAAAGGATGGCATTTTTAGTAGTAGAC